>PVIC010003570.1:0-16710 GCA_004025085.1 Thryonomys swinderianus | reverse complement strand
AAGGAAAAGAAATTTTTCAGGGTCTTCAGAACCATCTTCAATTGCTTTCCAGGTGTCGTACTAGGGTACCAGCCATCAGCGCACTTTGAGGACCCTGTTCCCACCATCCGACCCTTACTCTGCATGGTGGCCTTTTCATATTGGCCAATTTGGTGAAAATGTATGATCTTCACCTGTCTTTCTGCCTACTAGTAATCTGGAGTTTTCCCCAAATATGTATTAACTGTTGGGATCTCAACCGTAAGCTGTCTATAATGCATTGTTAAAGTATACTACAAAGTTTGATTTAAGTTTTCAAGGCTGCAGGAGCTCAAGACATAGCTCCCCGTAGACTGATGCAGTCGCAGAAGTTTCCCAGGGAAGAGGAAGTGGTGCTTCCAGAATGATCTACTATTGTGTCTTAACTTTTACCCCTGCAGTGTTTTTACGGTTTAGGCCTAAATGTCCCCCTACACTCACAGGAGATCTTCGGAGGGTGACTGAATTATGGGGTTCATAGCGGCCTTGCTGTTAGCAGTTGGGGTCTGGTGGGAAAAGGTGGTCCTGGGGGTATAGCCTGGAAGGGTTTCTCTCCCTGCCCAGCTCCCTCCTTGACTCTTTTCTTCCTGTCCACCATGCCGTGAGCAGCTCTTCTTTCAACATGAGATTCTGCCCAGGAACCAGCAGACCATGACTGGCACTGGGAGCTGTAGATGCCAGGCATCGCGTTTCAGCCCCAAGCACACTATAGGGATAGGTGGCCACAGGCAGCACAGGCAGGGTTACAACAGGGAAGCGGACCTCTACAAAACAATCATGGATGAAACAAACAGTTGTAGGGCAACGGTTTCGGGGCAGGGAAAGCAGGAGACAAGCCTAAAGCAGCTGGTACTTGACGCCAATGAACCAACTGGAACACTGCTCCGAGCTGGTGAAACACCACGCTAGCCAATCACAAATGCCCTGCCCTTCTCATGGACACCTGGCCACAAGCAGGGGACCCAATCCAAGATCAAGTTCCACTGCACAAACACACCATACCACCCAGGGGGCGGGGCTGCTCAAAGCACCATAGATTGAGCCCCAATCAAGGGGAACAGTGGAATCCCAGCTCTGAAGCCTCTCGGACGAGGAGTCTGTTTGCTTGCAATAAATCTTGCTTTCACTTTGCAATTTCTTTGGACTCTGGTCTTTTATTTCTATACTTTATTAAGAGTCTGGACCCAGGAACGAGTCAATGTTGATTATCACTGTGCAGATGGGACAATGTAATCAGGACACTTGATTAGATGAGTGACAATGACGGGAGGGGTGTCACATGCCAAGGTCCAGGGACAGAGTGGTCATCAGCAAACAGAGGCAGAAGCCCTCAGGCAGAAGGGACCTGAGAACCCCTGCTGACCTGGAAAGCCTTGGTTCGGTGCCCTTCCTGCTGGCAGCCTCTGTCTCCCCACCGACACACACAGCCCTTTCCCCAGGCCAGCCGCTCGCTCTCGACGACAGGTCCTAAAGCCAGGCTTCCTAGCCATCTACCCCCACGTTCACACTGTGGAGTTAATGTCAGTGTTCAGGTTTCTAAAGTCTGTAATCTTTCAGCCAAAGCCACAAAAATGTTTCCTGTCGTGAGGAGGATGGGCCAGAAAGAGGGCGGTATCCGACATGAAAGGCGCACTGAGCCCTGGAACCCCACCCCACTTGCCGGTCAGATGGCAGGACAGGGGCGGCCTCCTCCTTGGCCCACCCCTGGGTGTGGACCCCAGCCCAGCCCCCACAATTCTTGTCAATTCAAGAGAACAGGGTGGGTAAAGGACCGCACAGGAAGATGACAAGAAAGGTTCCTACAGAGAGGGCAGGAAGTAGGGGACGCAGAGACGCAAGTGTAGACCCCAGGGACAAGGCCCGGTGGGACCCCTGAGGTCCGCTCTGCCTGCTCCCCTAGACTCACACGCCACGACCCACGGACACCTCCAACCCTACCCATCACCTCGATGCCACGTCCCCTGCTGAACTCAGCCATCCAAGCGACCCCATTCAAGCCGCTTCCCTCTGATCACCTAGTGTCACGGAGGGCAGCCCCACCTTCTACGCCGGCACTAGCTGGAGTCCTCAGCCTGTCCCGGTCCCGTCTCCCGCGGCCCCAAGGGGCCCGTCCCTGCTTAACCCTGACTCGTCTCTTTCTCTGTTCCGGGTGCATCGGCCCGGCCTGGCCATGCCTGCCCCTTTCTGGGTACTGGTGACAGTAACCTCACACCTGCCTCTCTGCCCCTGGGGTCCACACCAGCTCCTATCGCTGTCCCCTGACGTCCTCCAGTCACCACCACCCTCAGCTGGCCTCTCTGCCTTGCGGTTTCTCCACAGCCTTGCTGCCTGCCCCTCCAAGCGGCTCGCCTGCATCCCTCACCAGCGCCCTCCTATGGCTGCACCCGGAATCTCAGGCCAAATGTCGCCTCTGTGAAACCCTGCCGTGCCTGCCTGTGTAGACATCTGCCTCCCCAGACTGAGCTCCAGCGGGGTGGTCTGTAAGTCTCTGTGTGCCCAGCACAGAGCCATTTAAGCATTTGCTTAAATGAAGGAAGAAAGAAAAGAAAGAGAGCTGATGGCACCGCAAAGGAGAAAGAGAAGAGCACAGCAGTAAGAGTGAAGGGGCTGGGTATAATCCCAGCACTTAGGAGGCTGAGGCAGGAGGATCCTTATGAGTTTGAGACCAGCCTGGGCTACATAGTAAATTCAAGGCCACCCTGAACTACATAGCCAGACCCTGTCATAACTCATCAACACAGTGGAGGGGCACAAAGAATGAGTGGCAGCCAGCAGGAAAGGAGGGGAGGACTGGACAGGAGCAGGCAGCGTCACCCACAGCTGGCCCTTTCTCCAGGAGCCTGGCCTGGAACCACAAGGCACTCAGCCCACACTGGCCTGCAGATCAAAGAGGTAACAGGGTGGAAGGCAGAGACAAAGTGGTCAGGACAGAATGGGGTGAGTATGTGGGTGTCCACTCGGGCTGGCCGTCCACTACAGTATCCCCAGGCTTGCCAGACCCCTCACCACACCCAGCTGCCCTGGCCGTGGGCCACACCTCCCTCCAGAACGCAACAGTCCCTGGCACAAGAAGTGCCCACGGCTGACGTGAGGCAGAAACCTCAGCCAGGCCAGGAGCCCAAGCTGGTGGGACCTGTGTAGTTCCAAGCTAGGCCTGGCCCATGGCTGGCCGTGGGTGGTCCCCTGGGTACCTCCTGCTGCCAGCCAGGGTGCCAGGCCCCTGTGATCTCCAGGAAGGATCTGAACACAGTCTTATTCTCCAAACGAAATTCAGCACAGTGCAGCCCTCAGGAAAGCCAGCCCAGGAACTGCTGCTCACAGCAGCTGTCAGGGAAAAGGAGCTGGGTGCACATTTGTCCCGAGGAACTTCGGGAGCTGAGCTCAGAAGCTGGGCTTCGCGATACAGACCTGTGATCCCAGCACTCAGAAGGCTGAGGCAGGAGGACTGAGTTCAAGCTCAGCCTGGACAATTTAACAAGACCCTGTCTCAAAATTTTAAAAATAAAAATAGGGCTCAGTGTGATGAGCTTCAGCTTCAACCACAGATACTATTTCAGACCAGTTATATTAGATGCTGTAGGTACAGTGTTTAAGTGACTGTATTTTAACTTGTTATTACAGTATAACTTACCTATAGAAAATGCATATAAATAAGTAGACAGTTAAATCATGTCAAAAACACAGACAGGAGGATCAGCCTCTCAGAACCCTCCTGTTCCTTCTATTTCACTCCTACCCTCTGGGTCCAGGAGAACATCATTCCAACTCCCAACCACATAGTGCTCTCTACTCCTTGGCTAATTCCTGTGAACAGACCTAGAACCAGTGGACTCCTCCATGTGGCTGCTTTCACTTGCCAACATGCTGGAAAGACCATGTGCAGTCCTCAGAGGACTGTATCTGTCCATCCTCACTAGCATGTAGAGTTGCTTTGTGGGGCATCTGAAATGAACAGACACTCTCAGAGGCACAAGTCAAAGCAGCCAAGAAGCATATGAAGAAATGTTCAACATCGCTGGTCATTTGAGAAATGCAGATGAAAACAACACTGAGATTTCATCTCACTCCACAAAGAATGGCTGCTATTGCAATATCAACCTGCAATAAATGCTGGTGAGGCTGCAGGGAGAAAGGAACCTTTCTCCACTGTTGGTGGGATTGTAGACTTGTGCAACCATTGTGGAGATCAGTAAGGAGATTCCTCAGAAAACTAGGATTAGAGGTCCCATTTGACCCTGCTATTCTCCTCCTAGGAATATACCCAAAGGAATTAAAAGATTCATATTGTAAAGACATATGTACACCCATGTTCACAGCAGCTCAGTCTGTGATAGCCCAATCTTTGATACAACCCAGATGCCCATCAACTGGAGAATGGATTAAGAAGATATAGTTTTTTTTAAAAAAAGGAGTATTACTCTGCCAAAAAGAATGACAAGTTTCATTCATTTATGTGCAAATGGATATACCTTGAGGACACACTAATAAGTGAAATAGATCCCAGATATGTGACTACCAGATCTTTTCTCTGGTATTAGAATCTGTAGGTGTAAATGAGTTCTAGAATGTATGATGTATTTTGTAAAATAGGAAATAGTCAAAGGGAATGTGGTAGGAGAATGTAATGAGGGGAAAGAATAAATATGATTCGGAAAGAAAAAGAAATAGCATGTATATAAGGGGTGGGAGGTTGTGGGTGGGTAGGGATATGGGTAAAAATGAGAATTAACTTCTGTCATATACAGGTACAAATTCCCCAGTGTTGAATGTGATTGTGACCTGTATATAAAGTGTACCAATAAAGAATTCAATTAAAAAAAAAGAATTGCTTTGTGTTGATTTTTTTCTTCAGTTTACTACTGAAAGGCAGGGGCAGTTTCAGGTTGTCTCAATTACATCCCTCATTGCTGGGACAAAATACCTGATGCAAATAATGAAGGACAGGTTTATTTTGGTTCAGATTTCAGCCCACAGGGCCGGAGGGTTAGCTCAGTGGTTCCGGCGCCTGCCTCGCAAGAGCAAGGACCTGAGTTCGATCCCTGGTAACCACATATAATGCTGGGCGTGGAGACACACCCACCAACAATCAACACCGCATACCACAATGCCGGACGTGGTAGCTCACGCCTGTAATCCCAGCACTCGGGAGGCAGAAGACCATAGTTGGCTGGCTCCTTAGTGGAAAAGGCACAGCAGAGGGCAAGGATGAGCTGCTCACAGCATGGTGGACAGGAAGTAAGGAGACGAGGGAGGAGCTGGGGAGGGACATAAACTCTTCTGGCCACGCCCCCAGGTATTCACCTCTTCCAATCAGGTCCCATCTCCCAAAAGCAAGTCAACTAGGACCCCTCCCTGGGAGTCCAATCACCTTCCAAACACGGGAGAGTTTGGGGCCATTTTAGAGCTAAACAGCAACACAGGTTTTGCTCATTATGAAAGCAGACCGAAAATTCCAGCAGTGTAACTATCCACTCCCATGGGTAAACACTTAGGATGGAATTGCTGGGTCACAAGGCAGGTTCAGCTTCAGGCTCTTGAAAGGTTTCCGGGTGATTTTAAATCTACAGCCACTGGAAAAACCCTTCCATCCCCTATTGTTTCTCTGTCACTCCTGCTGTCTGAGGCCAGATCACATGACCGGGGCCTGGACCCACACTCTGAGCTTCCTGAGCTTTGCTCTGTCCCTCCCAGATTTCAAGGTCATTGTGGCCATTCCGGGTGTCCCTGTGTCAACAGATTTCCTTTGCGGGTGAGGCCATACAGCCTGTTCCCCAGGTGCGCCAAGGACACGACAAGACAGCTGTCCCATGTGGCAGGATGGCCCGGACCCACGCTGTGTCCTTTGCAGGAGACATCACATCTTGTCACACAGCCAGGAGCTGAGCCACAAGACCCTTCCTGAGGGCAAACTAGGGTCACAGGTCTGGAGTCAGGTTCATCATCAACAGGCTGAAACTGGAGAACAAAAGGTACTTTTCTTCCGGGCGTGGTGGCACACGCCTGTCATCCCAGCACTCGGGAGGCAGAAACAGGAGGATTGCTGAGTTCGAGGCTTGCCTGGACTACATGGTGAGCTCAGAGCCAGCCTGAACTACAAAGCGAGACCCTGTCTCAAATTTAAAAAAAAAAAAAAAAAAAAAAAGGTACTTTTCTTCTTTTGCAAAAATAATCTTATCACTGTTACTTCTGCTCATCACCAGAAGGCATACCCCATTCTTTATTTTCCGAGAGCACATTCCACTCTAGGACAAAGGCTGAGCCCTTCGCACTGACCAGAACAGGGAAGAATCCCTATCGTTGAATCTCATAGAGTGTAGCAGATAGACTAGTAAGCTGGGGGACACTCGCCGGGCCCCACATCAGCCACCCCGCTCAGCTTCCCTAGCAAAGGGACGGCCAGGCACCTGCACAGTCACAGCCCTGAATTCCCAGGCAGAGGTCGAGGGTCACCAAGGGGGAGGTTCGCTCAGTTTCCTTCTCTCCCTCAGGCAGCAGCCCAACCCCATGTTCAGGCAGAGGGCCCCTCTGCGCTGGGCCCAATCGGAGATGCTCTTCCCTAGAAGGACCGTCCTGCCCACAGGGCAGGGACAGTGAGAGCCAGGTTGACCCTGTGTCCCACCCTTGGCATCCAAGACATCAGCTGGCCTTCTGCCACTCTGCTGTGTGGACAAGAGGGTCACCAGAGCGACTGGGCTTGGCTCCGGTTCCCGCACCTCTCCTCCCAGGCCTCCCTTGTCACTCCACAGACAACCAAGGCGAAGCAGCTCTGTGTGGCCCCAAAGCAGGGGTGCTCTCTGCCTGACAGGACAGCAGGGGTGACTGCAGCCGGCCAGTTCGCTTCTAGCCTCTCCGACGTTTGTGACCCCGATGCCTCCCAGAGACTGGGAGGGGAGTTTTCTCTGACCTGAAGAGCTGAGGGAGGTCGAGACCCAGGCTGGTGGATGGGGATCCCTCAGTCCTGATCACCAAGCTGCACCCCAGAACAACTGAGCATCCCCAAAGGATATGTAAGGTGCACCCCTCTGTGGGACCACGAAGATCACACATGCCCTCCACGCCTGAATCGGTCCTCTGGGACTTCAGCCCAAGGCGCAAAGACCTCTTATACCTGGGCCACTCCCCCCTCGCACTTTGTTTTTTTTTTTTTTTTTTGAGACAAGTTTTCATTAGGTATTTCAGGTGGGCCTCTAGTTGCAATGTAGTCACACTGGCCTCAAACCCCCAGGGATCCTCCTGCCTCAGCCTCCTCAGTACTGGGATTCCGGATGTGTACGACCATGCCTGGATCTCCCAACTCCTTTTGGGACCTAAGGACTTGCATGGCTCAGGCCATCAAATTGGGGAACCCGTCCTGTCCCATCCATACCGCAGGTTGGACCAGCAGGTGCTACCCAGAGCTCAAGGCTTGTGGAGTAAAGACAGTCACCAGAGAGTTGGGGAGGGAGGGGAGTTGGAAGCACCCCTCCTGGTGACACCAGTGTCCCCTGCTACGCCTGGCCACAGCCAGGCCATCCGGCCGATCCTCAGGCCACCTGGTGACAGACCACTTTTCCTTGGCAAGCCGTTCCAGACAAGAAGCTGGTCGTTCAAGTCTAAACACAGACCGGCATTCAGTCAGAAACAGGGCCCCTGTGTGTCTGGCAGCCGCTCTGCTGGCAGGGACAGGCGGCCCCTGCTGTGCAGACGCCCTGCTCGGCGCTGCCAGGGGTGCGGCTCCTCCGGGACAAGCCGGCTCTGTCCCCAGCGCCCGCGGCCCAGCATCCCCACCCTGCCCCCGCAGCAGTGCTCCAGCTCTGGGGACCCCGCTGGGCTCCGGAGCCGGGAGGAGGTGAGGGGTGGGGACAGGCCTCGGGGCTTCCTCTCCTCCGCCAAAGAGCAATGAAGTATCAGCCCAAAGTGGAAAACAAATGTCTGAGTGAAACAGAGCCAGGACTCAGGGAGCCGCAGGTGGCCGTGAAAGTCACCCTTTTCCTCTCTGCTGTGCTGCCCCAGGGTGCTATGCCCGGGAGGGGAGAGGAGGCTGCCCACGGAGGCCACTGGAGAGGCAGCCGCGGAGGGAATATTCAGCCCGAGGAGCGTGTAATTCTGGCGTCGTGATCCAGGCACCGAGGGGCGGCAGGGGCGCCTTGAAGGCACAATCAGAGTCCAGGCTCAACAGAGGGCAGGGCAGTGGCACCCACAGTTTACCGACCATTCGGCTTGGGGGTGGGGCAGTGGGAGAGGGTGACTGCTGAGGGCTCTGCCGTGCCGGGGCCCAGGGGCGAGCGGCGTGGGTGTGAATAAGGGCTGTGTCTGGAGGGCAGACGTGGTGAGAGATGAGGCTGCAAAGGTGGCCAGGGCCAGACCAGGGGGGGCCCTGTGGGCCCTTGGAGAGCTTAGGTCATTAGTTTATAAGAAGGGAGGGTTGGGCTGGAGATTTAGTTCAGTGGTTCAGGCACCTGCCAGCAAGCGGAAGGTCCCTGGTTCTATCACCAGTAACCACATACAACAATACCAGGCGTGGAGAGTCATGCCCACCAACCATCAATACCACATACCACAGTGCTGGGCGTTGTGGCTCATGTCTGTAATCCCAGCACTCAGGAGGCTGAGGCGGGAGGGTTGCTGTGAGTGCAAGGTCAAACTGGGCTTCAGTTTGACCTCAGTGAGTTCAAGGCCAGCCTGAGCTACATAGCAAGACTCTGGCTCAACAACAACAAAAAAAAAAAAAAAAAAAAAAAAGAGGAGAAGCAGAGAAGGGTAAAACGAGGATGTACCCTATACAGGTTTCCCCAAAGTAAATGGACAGAGGAGGGGCAGGGGACATGAAAGGTGAACAGGTGAGACAAGGATGAACTTCTGTCGGTCATTTTTGTGGCCTGATGAGAGTCCACTGGGTGACTCGACTCTCATCCTGTGTATGTGTTTACGAGTTACCCAGGAGGCTGCCGCCCTGCAGAGGCGACATCTAGGACTGGTGGCAATGGCAACAGAGGGCATGGATGGGCAACAGGACTCTGCCAGGTTTCCAGTTTAGCGAGTCAGATGTGGTGCCCTTCTGTGGAGATGAGGTAATGCGCTGGAAGAAGAGCCCACTGGGAGGACAGTCATAAGTTTGGTCTTGTTTTTTCAGTGCTCAGCACTGGTCCTGTGCAAGTACACTACCATCAATCTTTGTCCCCAGAACATGAGTTCAGATCCCCCATTCCAGGGAACAAACTCAGGACCTTGCACTTAGCAGGCAGGCGCAGCACCATTCAGCTAAACCCCTGGCCCTATGAGTTCAGTTTTACAGGTATAACTCCACTCTGGGCAGAGATATCAGGCCAGCTTGGCACTTGCTTGGCATACAGAAGGGTCTGGTTTCAGTCCCCAGCACGAGAAACCAACAAAGCAGGTAAAGACCTGAAGCCATTCAGAACTAAGGAGCTCAGGAGCAAAGGCGAGCCTGGGGGATGCGTTTCCAAGTTATTGGCCCAAAGATGGTTAGAGTAAGAGTAAGAGGTAAGACCTGAAGGGAAAGTAGAGGTGTGAAGCTGTCCACAGAACATGAAGCCAGGGGGAAGAATCACCTTCTCACCAGAGAAGAGCTAGATCTGGACAAAGAAGGAGGCCCTGGATCTCACGCTGTGTAGAAAAGTTAATCTAAGGACCAGGGATTTAGCTCAGTGGTTCCAGCATCTGTCTGGCAAGCGCAAGGTCCCAAATTTGATCCCAGTACCACATATCATGATGCCAGGCGTGGTGGCTTATGCCTGTAATCCCAGCACTCAGGAGGAAGAGGCAGGAAGATTGCTGTGAGTTTGAGGATAACTTGGGCTACATAGTGAGTTCAGGGCCAACCTGGACTACAAAAAGAGACCCTGTCTCAAAACACTTTAAAAAAAAAAAAAAAAGAAAAGAAAGAAAAGTTAAACTGAAATGTCAGATCTAAAACTGTTCAGACATTTAAAGGAAAACAGGTGGAAATCTTTGCAATCAGTGAAGCAATAGTCTCTTAAAGATGACACCAAAGAACAAAAAACAGAAAGAAAAACCAGGTAAATTAGATGCCATCAAAAATTAGAAATTTTTGTAATGCTAATGATAGAATCAAGAAATTAAAAAGAACTCACAGAATGACAAAATATATTTGCAAATCTTACATCTGATAAGCAACTGGCATCCCAAATATATAGAGAATAACTTTGAGACATTGTGTTAAGTGAAATAAATAAAAAAGACAAATACCGCTTGCTGGATGTGATGCCATATGCCTATAATCCCAGAATTTGGGAAACTGAGGCAGGAGGACTGCCTCAAATTCAAGGCCAGCCTCGGCTACATAGCAAGACCACGTGGTTAAAATCTAAATAAATAAATAAATAATTGAGGGGAGGAACTGGGGATCCAACTCAGGGCCCTGGGCAGAAGATTTAGTTCAAGTGATGCTGCACTTACCTTGAAAGCACAAGGGCCTGAGTGTGATCCCTGGTACCACAGAGAAAGAAAGAAAAGAAAAAGAAAAAGAACTTGGGACTCCTGATCCCCAAAATATACATTTTAAAAGAACTCTCTCCATTCAACAACAAACAGACAAAGGGGTGAGGGATATAGCTCAGAGGCACCATGCCTGTCTGGCAAGGGCAAAGTCCTGAGTTTGAGCCCCTGTACCAGAAACAAAATAAAAAACCAAACAACTCAATTTAAAATTGGCAGAGGGGGCCGGAGATTTAGCTTAGTGGTTCCAGCGCCTGCCTTGCAAGCGCTGAGTTGGATCCCAGTAACCACATACAATGCTGGGTGTGGTGACTCACGTCTACCAGCCATCAATACCACATACCACAGTGCCGGGTGTGGTGGCTCACGCCTGTAATCCCAGTATTTGGGAGGCAGAGGTAGGAGGATTGCTGAGTTCGAGGCTTGCCTGGGCTACACAGTGAGCTCAGGGCCAGCCTGGACTACAAAGCGAGACCCTGTCTCAAAAAATTAAAATAAAATAAATTAAAATTAAATAAATAAATTTGGCAGAGGGCTCAAGCGGAGGCCAGTGCTAAGGTCCCTGGAAGAAAAAGATGTCCGCCTGAGGAGACCCACAAGTTCTATGGGAGAACCACAGCTGGCCAAGGAAGGTGACCGAGCCACCCACGCATGGCCCGAGGGAACTATCGCCACAGGCTGGACCTGGGAGAAGAGGCCAAAGAGGAACCTCCAACATCATCAGCTCATGGGGCCGGCGGCGACAACCTCTTCATAGCAGAGAAACCAGACCAACGACACTGGGAAGCTGTCAGCTCAGTGGATCAGAACTTAGAAGACGATGCAACAACACTTTCCACCTTTGTTTTTTATGAAGCCAGAATTATGATTATATAAACCAGGCAAACAGTAAACAATAAAGGAAGGACAAAGGAAAAGAAAACTATGGACTAGTTTACCTCATGAACATATTGCAGAAATTCTCAAAAAATCTAGCAAATTAAATTGCACTGTCCATAAAAGGAAACACATAATCAAAACAAACTACAGCTAACATCATACTTAATGGAAAAGGAATGAAAGTTTTCTTTCATGAACAAAAACAAACCACAAATGTCTACTTTTTTTTTTTTTTTTAGTTTTCTTAAACAGGGTCTCACTTTGTAGTTCAGGCTGGCCCTGAGCCCACTATTTAGCCCAGGCAAACCTTGAACTCACAGCGATCCTCCTGTCTCTGCCTCCTGAGTGCTGGGATTATAGGCGTGAGCCGCCACACTGAGCATGTGGTATGTGGTTATTGGGGATCAAATTTGGGACCTTGTGCTTGCTAGGCAGACAGTGGAACCACTGAACTAAATCTCCAGCCCCTAAACGTCTACTTTTAATCTCTCTCCACTTCAGTATTTTACTGGAAATCCAATGATAACAAAAGGAAATACAAGAGGAGATTAGGAAAGAAGAAATAAGTTTCCATTGGCAGACAACATGATTGTCCCAAAGAGTCTTCCAGCACCTAGAATAAAACACATATACCCACCTACCCATACCCACAAAGATCTTAATTCTTTATACTTTTCTTCGCTTTTATCGCCTAGATTCAGCTAACCAAGAATTAAAAACGGGAGAAAAATTCTGGCTGAACTAAGCACGTGTCTGAACTAAATCTTTTGTTGTCATGTTCCCTACAAGGAATATAACAATTATTTGCATAGCATTTACATTATATTAGGTAAAATATACAGGAGGATATATATAGGTGTATTAAAAAACTATGTCACTTTTTAAAAGGAACCTGACCATATGTGGAATTTGGTATTTGTGGGCTTTCCTGGAACGAGTCTTGTGGATACTGAAAGATACTGTCTGGCAGTCTACAATAGGAACAAGGAGCAATAAATACTATTTACAGTACTTCCAAAGGAATACTTAGGTGTAAATATAACATACATGTACACTTGATTTGTACGTTAAAATTTAAATAGTACCATAGGAAATCAAAGCAGACCTAAATAAATATAGTATACTATGTTCATATAAAAACTGTCATTCCTTCCCAATTTTATTTGTAGATTTAATACAGTTCTAGTAAAAACTCTAGTGGTATATTTTACAGACACAGGGAATCCGACATCAAAACTTAGATGCGAATGTAAAGAAATTAGAGTATTTTCTTAAGTGTTGATCTTGTAAGATTGCAATAGTAATTAACTGAGGAATTAACTCATAGTGCTGAGGATGCCGCTTAATGGTCCGTATGCACCAGTCCCTAGGTTCCAGTCCGGTTCTGGAAAAAAAAAAATCCAGTTTTCTTATAGATCTGAAACATAGTTATCAAATACATCTGGGGCAATTATTACATTAATTATAGAAAATTCTGTAAGAAAATCATAAAATTTTTAAATGACATAAAAATGGAGATAAAATCCCGTTCACAAACTAGGACAATTCAAGGTTTTGTGAAGATTTTTTTTGGAGGGGGTCGAACTCGGGCCCTTGTGCTTCCAGGGTAGGTGCGGTACCACTTGAGCTAAATCCCCAGCCTTGTGAACCAGATCTACCTCACATTAATTTACAGATGTAATTTAGTCCCAACAAGGAGTGTGTGTGTGTGTGTGTGTGTGTGTGTGTGTGTGTGTGTAGGAACTTGGTAAATTGATTAAATTTCATCTAGAAAACTACATATATGAGTTGCCAAGAAAGTTTTGAAAAGACGAACAATTTAATAATGGCTTCGCACTGCCAAATGCAAGAATGAACTATAAACATGGAAAAATTAAACAGTAAGGGATTTATTAGCTTAGAAAAGATTAATAGATCTATGAGCTGTAAGACAAAGACCAAAACATTACCTATGGGTATATATAATTTAATATATATTGAAAGTGTTTTGAAATAAGGAAGGGAAAAGGGGATTATTGAGCCGGGGATTTAGTTCAAGTGGTACTGGATCTACATTGGACACACAAGGGCCCGAGTTCAATCCCCAGTACCACCATAATTAAAAGTGGATTGTCCGGAGGCCGGAGGGTTAGCTCAGTGGTTCCGGCGCCAGCCTCGCAAGCGCAAGGACCTCAGTTCAATCCCTGGTAAACACATATAACGCTGGGCGTGGAGACACGCCCACCAACAATCAACACTGCATACCACAATGGTGGCTCACGCCTGTAATCCCATCACTCGGGAGGCAGAGACAGGAGGATTGCTGAGTT
Source organism: Thryonomys swinderianus (assembly GCA_004025085.1). Lineage (NCBI taxonomy): Eukaryota > Metazoa > Chordata > Mammalia > Rodentia > Thryonomyidae > Thryonomys > Thryonomys swinderianus. The sequence goes on along the minus strand of PVIC010003570.1, from coordinate 3,046 downwards.
CGCGGCGGCTTGCCTGGGCACCATAGTGAGCTCAGGGCCAGCCTGAACTACAAAGCGAGACCCTGTCTCAAAAACAAACAAACAAACAAAAAGAAAAAAAAAAAGTGGATTGTCGGGCCGGAGATTTAGCTCAGTGGTTCCGACGCCTGCCTCGCAAGCGCAAGGTCCTGAGTTCGATCCCGGTAACCACATAGAATGCTGGGCGTGGTGACTCACGCCCACCAGCAATCAATACCACATACCACAGTGCCAGGCGTGGTGGCTCACACCTGTAATCCCAGCACTCGGGAGGCAGAGACAGGAGGATTGCTTAGTTCCAGGCTTGCCTGGGCTACATAGTGAGCTGAGGGCCAGCCTGAACTATAAAGTGAGACCCTGTCTCAAAAAAAAAAAAAAAAAAAGTGGATTGTCTAATAAATGGCATCGGGTAATAGCGACCATACTTCTCACAAAAATGTATTTCACCCTGAGGGTGGTAGAACCCATCTGTAATCTCAGCAGTCAGTAGGCCAAAGCAGGAGGATTCCAAGTTCTAGCCCAGGCTGGGCAACTTAGCAAGACCCTGTCTTGGATGAGAAATAAAAACAGCTGAGACTGTAGCTCAGTGCAAAGTGATCCTCATGCCTCAGCCTCTCAAATACAGGGATGACAGGAACATGCTATAAGCCCGGGCAAAATAGGCATTCTTTATACCACAATGTGATACTGAAAACTGGGAGTTCATTTTTCTGATATATACCAGTGCCTTTAAGATGTGCAAGTTCCTTAAGGTAACTATTCCATTTTAAGAATTTGGTACAAGGAAAGGAATGAACAAACAGGTAAAAATGTATATTCATATGGTCAACAACTATAGGGGAGAAAGTAGAAATAATAAAACGTTTTAATATTACGGTTTCCTATGCAACTGATTTAAAGACTATAGTTCCATATGTTAATATGGGAGAAAGTGCAAAATGTATTGATTAAATGAAAAGTAGGTCCTGGGTATGGTGGTGCACGCCTATAATCCCAGCACTCAAGATGCTGAGACAGGAAGATCAGAGGTTAGAGGCCAGCCCAAGTAATTTAGCATGTCTCTGTCGCAAAGACAAAAGAAAAAGACAAAGTTGGGGATGCTAGGGCTATAGCTTAGTGTGAGAGTAATTACCTAGCACGTGTGAGTTCAATCCTTCAGTTTAATCAGCAAGACAGCAAAAATAAATAATAAAAATGCCAAGCACGGTGACACATACCTGTGATCCAAGCACTTGGGGAAGCTGAGGCAGGAGGACCATGTCCGAACTCAGCCTGGGCAACTCAAAGATTTAGGGAGACCCTGTTCCAACAGATTAAAAAGGGCGCCTTGGTTGGAAAGTGGAAGTACAGGAACTTCCGGCTAGCCCAGTCACTTCACTGTGCACATGCTCGTGAGTTTCTCAGGTAAAATGTGGCTAAAACTTTACAGAGTAAGTGAAAAAGAAAACTGCGTGGACTTGTAAATATTCTCAAAGTATATGGCAAAGTTTCAATGAAACAGATTCAAGAGATAGCAACTATGGTGGGATCCAAACAATCTATGGAAAAGTGGAATGTGTAGCAAATAATAATGAAAAGTAGGACATGAGGATGGAGGCTGAGAGTATCCAATAAGGATGAACCAGAGGGAGAGGAACAGGAAGGGGGGAGGGGGGAGGAAGGGAAGGAGACGGGTGGGCGGAGGGAGAGAAGGAAAGAAAGAAAAAGAAAGACCGGGAGCAGCAAAAGTTTGGGCCTGGTTAGACCTTGCAAAATTTAGAAATGCCACAGGAACAGGGGGTTGATTAGAAAGTACACACTGAGGAGCTGCGGATGTAGCTTAGTACCACCGTGCCTGCCTGGCAAAGGCAGGACCATGAGTTCTGTTCCTGGGGAAGAAAAGTACACATTCCACTATTTCTGTTTTGTTTGTTTGTTTTAACACAGAGAAGGAAAGCTTCTGCCTAAGAGAGACAGAGGGGAACCCGAGAGTGGGTTGTCCCTCTATTCCTTTTTTTTTTTTTTTAATGTTTTTGAGACAGGGTCTCGCTTTGTAGTTCAGGCTGGCCCTGAGCTCACTATGGTGCCCACGCAAGCCGCCGCGAACTCAGCAATCCTCCTGTCTCTGCCTCCCGAGTGCTGAGATTACAGGTGTGAGCCACCACGCCCGGCATCCTCTATTCCTATTTTAACTTGGCCTGTTTTCTTCACTTCAAACTCAAAATAATTCCTTTGTTTTGGGAACTTGAATAAGGTATTTTCTTTGGATAAAAGTATTGATGTTTCAGTTGGAAATATCCAGATCTTATCAGACATCAAAATCCTATGAAGTATTAACATGGCTATAGCTGTTTTTACAGCTTGGTAATTATAGTCAGTAAAATAAATGCTATACTGACAAAAATTTGAGTGAACTCAGATTTTTATAAAAGCTATCATGTAGTCATATCATTTAAAAATATGATAGCAGATCACATAAACAGTACTTATTTGGAGTTTTGATTTTGTATAATTCAGAAAAAAGATATTTTGTCAGTAAAAAATTAAGAGGTGGGGATGTAGCTCAGTGTGGAGGCCCTGGGTTCAGCTCTCTGTACTGCATAAATTAAGTTTAATTTAATTTAATTTAAAAGGCTGAAGATGTAGCTCAGTGGTGGAGCACTCCTAAATTCAATTCCAGGCACTGAGGAAATAAAAGTATGTTTAAAAAGACTTCTATATTAACAAGGAAGGAAAATACTACCTTCAATGAACGTAATTTTTTTGTTGTTGTTGAGACAGGGTCTCGCTTTGCAGTTCAGGCTGGCCCTGAGCTCCCTATATAGCCCAGGCAAGACTCAAACTCAGCAATCCTCCTGTCTCTGCCTCCTGAGTGCTGGGATTACAGGCGTGAGCCACCATGCCCAGCTGTAATTATTATTTTTAATTGATTTTATTGGTACATTTTATATATACATTATGATCACAATTGACATTGAGAGTTTGTGAATGTAATTATTATTATAATGATATACCAATAAAAATAAAAATTTAAAAATGAACTCTGGGG
>PVIC010003569.1:28601-68352 GCA_004025085.1 Thryonomys swinderianus | reverse complement strand
CTACAAGCTGCAGAGCGAAAGCTAAAGAAATCCTTTCCATTCTTCTTCCGTGGCCTGTGGAGATGCCCTCGAAGACTGGGCCAGCATTGACTCATCAGAGGCTTTCCATTATCTCCCAGCCATCTCTGCTCTGAGCTGAAAATGTACGGAATTACCTTCATGTTCCCAACTGGGTCTTATTTTCCAAGCTGCTTTCATCCATCCCCTTGCTTTCCTTTGAACTACATCCAACTCATCACTTTTTTCTTTTCTTTCTGGAAACATGATGCTCAGAATTGAACATTGCCATCCAATTAAGTCTTAAACACAGCCAACTAGGGCATAGTAATTGTCAAGCTTGTTTTACATGGTGAAATCTTATTAATAGGCAGACAGAGAGGAGGGTGCACCTACATAAAGGCCACTCGAATTTTTTAAAAAGCAACACATGCAAAGGTGGGCAGTAGAAACCAATAGGCCCCCAAAGTTGCCTTGAAAGCATGCTTATTTAATTTTTAGGGAGCATATTTCACTCGGGAAGGTTTGTATTCATTTATTTTAGTACCTTGACATTTTCATACTCCTGATAACATTTTTTTTTTGTAAGTTAAGCTTTTACTTAGGTACTGTGTAAAGCTGTTCTTCAGATGAAAGCTATTATCTGATTCAGAGCTTAATGCTTGAAAGTTCTCAAGGTGCTGAATCTAAAGACTTTGGCTGCATACTTGTGTATGTTGGATTCAGAGAGAGAGAGGAAGAGAGAGACAGACAGAGAGAGACAGACAGAGAGACAGAGAGATTTTCATATTCTTTCTGTACATACAAAAATAGACTATTTTAACATGAACTGAGAAAAAAAAGGGGGGGGGAGGCTGAGAAAGAAAGGGTGCCTACCAAAGCGGTGGGAAGGGACTGGCATGTTCCAAGAGATGTGGCCTTATCAGTGATACAGAATTTGTGCAGAGTGGAGGAGATGAGACAATTTGCCCCTTGCATAAGAAGACAATTATTATTTAAATATTTTTTACATTGTGGTTTAGCAGGGGTAAGATAAAATGCACCCTTCTAATCATTTTAAGTGTACAGTCCAGTAGCGTTAAGTACACTCATTGTGTCTTGAGATAAACAAAATCATTCATCTATGAAAACATTTTTCATCTTCCCAAATTGAAATTGTGTGCCCATTTAACAATAATTCCCCAATCCCTCTCCCCTAGTTCCTTGTAAATCACCATTTTAGAGAGAGCAGTTATTTTTGCAAGAGTAGAAGGAAGAGAAACATATCTGTGTCAGGATCAACTAATCACATTTCTATAAAACATTTTCTAACCACTCCATCTTTTTCATTTCCCGATGGTCAGAATTCACTCTTGCCTTCTACAGTGGTTGCATTTCTACAGTCCTGTTTTGCCTGTCCAACCAGACTGTGATGTTTCTGAGGACAGAAAGACTACAACCCTCCTCACTAGGCTCAGAGCCCCTGCACTATGGGATAACAGCAGCTAACTTTTAATAAGTATTTGCTGTCTACCAGGCACAGTGATAAAATACATTTAAGATCCTCTCAGTGATTTTGCAATGGGAATGGCTAAACTCACAGACGATGGGCCCAATATTAGAACAATTTAAATGATTTGCTCAAGGTCAAATGTAGAAACCAGGATTTTGAAATAAGTCAATCAATTTGCCAAATATGGGGGTTCTCTTCAGCACCTTTTTAGGAAATGGAACTTTCATACACCGGTGTCAGGGATGGGAGGAATCAGCTTCCTTTCTAGAGCCCTGTTGTCTGGAACGTGATTCTTACAGAGTGGTAGCAGATATTTCTTTAAACTGAGGAAAGGATGAGTGGAGTGAAAGGTGCACTTTTCCTATATGGGGAAATTTTGTTATAGTGTGTCACATACAAAGTAAATCCTACTTGCAAGACTTGTCACGTCATGGACTGTTTTTTTCCATTTTATAAACTTATTTTCCTCTTTTTATGTCAGTGTTTTGAATCCAGTGTTCTATGAGAAAACATCAGCAAATGCTAGGGGTGACATTCAATGTGTTTAACCATCACTGCAGTCGGGTTACTGGCCCATCAGAATTGAATAGCACCTCTACTAGAATGTGAGCCAGTAACTGCTGCAGACTCACGGATGTGGCCTGATTTTAATTACTTCCTGTATGAAATCAAGGCTCATCTGAAGCAGTCTGTACCCTTGGGAAGATGACAGTGCAGGAAATGTGGAGTGACCAGGTCACCAGGCTGTCCAAGAGAAAGGAAGGAGCTCACTTCTGGAAGTGTTTCTAAGGGAAGTAGCACTTGAACTGGTAACGAGCTTCTAACTGTCCCTGTGGTCAAGGTGGAGGTGGCCCTCGGGCCGGAGCCCCACCTAAGGAGCTAGAGTGTCTGGACTCTGTCTGAGAAGCTTGGTCACTAGAGGCAAATTTCCAGTCCCTGACAGGCTCCATTGCCTGTCTTTGCAGTGCAGGAAGCAGAGCAGGCTATCAAAGTTATTTTCCACCTCTAATATCTTGCAACTCCATCTTCTGGAGTGCTCTTCAATGTAACTGATTTTTATTTTTGGGAGGTAGCTCTCCTTCCTCTATCCCTCATGTATAGACAATATATGTTTCATTCTTAGTTGTCAGACTATAAGACTACAAAGAAAAAGCCCCATTAGCTTCAAATCCCATGTCTGTCTGATTCTCTTCCATGCTTGATGCATTGCCAAGAGTGAAGTAGGGGAATGTATCTGTAATATTTATTAAAGGGCTCCAAATCTCTGTAATCTTCCATCTTTGCTCATGTTAAATATTCTAAACTCCTTTTTTATTTAAACATGTTTGACTGGTCTAATCATGGTCTGACGTGCATTCCTAGCTCTCTCTGTATCTTCTGCAGTGAGATCCAGGAGCAAGGAGCAGGCTTAGAATTGCTTAGTCTTCATGTCAATTCCATTTCCACTTAGTGCAAGTTGAAAGACTCTAACTTGGAAGACCCACCACTTTGATTGATGCTGAGGAAATTACCACAGAGAAACCAAAGCTATTTGCTGGAAGATATTTGTCGCTATGTTGCTTATAAATATGCAACATCAGAAATACACTCTCTGTACAGAACAAAACACATTTAAGTGGACTATGTTAAAATGATGATTCAGTGCAGGCATTTATTTAGTTCTGAATACGACAGAGAACTTTGGGGAAACTTTCTAACTATCTAAACCCTGTTACTTCCTACACATGGGGTCGGAGGGGTATGTGAACAAAGACATTAGCTGATTTATTAGGAAGGTGGGATGATGAGTGAAAATTTTTTTTCAGTCAGGTGATGTTGTATCAGTTGCAATTCTGTTTATCTAAGACATTGTCACATGTATGGTGGGTTAATCACTGACTTCATAATCAGATTAAAATTTTTCTTACATTTGTATAAAGTATTTGGAATAAATAAACTCACAAATTGTGTGTAGAATGCAAGTTTTTTTCCTTCAACTACAACCAAAGTGAGTAAAATTAAACTGAACTACTTTATTATTCTGCAGCAGAATAAGGGTTTGACTTTTGCTAAGCTTGCTGATCCCTGTTTGGAGTCATCTATTTCTAGAATTAGCAGGAAGCATGCAACATTATGGGCCTGTGTGTGAGTTCCAGCTCTCTCGTGTCCAAATTCCGGTGACCGGTCAGAGATCTTTCTCAGCTTCAGTTCCTTCATCTATGGGCATTTTACCTGGTTGTTAAGTGACGTTCTTCTTCTTACCTAGGTTCCGAACTAACTGAAAAAGAGACAGTCATATCAGAGAGATAGAATTATCTCGTTGAATTATCACTTTTTGTTTCTTTAAAGCCTTTTGGAAGATGCTATCAAGAATGCACAGTACTGTTGGGTTTCCTGATCCAGATTTTTCCCTCGCGGCCACATACCCTGCAGGAGGAATGATTAGAAACTGCTTTTTTGAAAAAGAATACACTTCTTTCTCCTCACAGAGGAGAGGCCAGAATGTAGCCAAGAGAATCAGGTTTTGAACCCTCAGTTCCCTTTCCCAAATGCAAAGGGATGGATCTGTTCATGCCTCAGGTTCCCTAAATAAGGTTCTTCTCTGGGCTGTCTACACGAATGAACTTTTAGACCTGTTAGACCGGTCTGGCCACATGAAGAGAAGTAAGGCTGGATTAGGTCAAGAGTAGAACCCTGGCTGCACCATTTTTGGTTGCATGACCTCGGTGAATTGACGCAATCTCCAGGCATCTTGGTTTCTCCATCTATAAAGTAGGGATTGGAGCAGTAATTACTTGTAGAGTCTTTATGAGGGTTAAGCAGGCTAATATTTGTGACACACTTAGAGCAGCCCCTGGTATACAGTAAAAATGTTTGCCAAATATAAATAAGTAATGAAGACATCGGTGTTAATTGTAAGGCCTCCCCTCTCCATCAGTTCAGAGCATTTAGGGCACAACGTTGACATGCTGGACTATATTAATGAATGTTTTAGAGAGATTTCTCATCCCTTGAAACCTTCCATCTTTTTACTTTTCAGTTTGGAAAAAAAAATGACTCTAGCTGGCGACAGAAAAGATTCTGAGTTAAACTACCTCCATTAGTATGTACAGAGTTTTACACTTCAGATCCACAGCCTTCAACTCACACTACCCTAAATTTCTTGGTTAAATTCCCAGCAAGATGAGGATTATTTATAATTTGGCCCTAACTGCAGCCCAGCAGGAGAACATGTTAATGAGTTCATTAATTAATTAGCTTGCATTTGCATAGTACTTTAGCATTTGCAAAGCCCTTTCAGATTCATTATTTCACTTTATGATCACAACACCCCAGTGAGGAACAGGGCAAGGGTTATCGAGACTTTCACACAAGGAGACTGAGGTTCAGTGAGGCTAATTTGCCCCAGACAACTAGCTTAGTGGCAGAATTGGGATCAAACCCACAAAATCCATTCATTCGAGAGGAGGGCTATCTTATAAGTTCTTCTTTAAATCTTAGCTGTAATTTATATTTCCTATATGGTCCTTGTCAAGTAATTCTGGCTTTATGATCAATCATTTTCTAATCTTTAAAACAAAGATAAAAGTAGACTGAACCCCATTGTGACTAATATGAATGTGGATCAGGACGCTACACAACAAGGACGTATTGTAACTGCTTGGTGTGTGCTGGGTGAAGGTGTTATTGTTATAAAGAATAACAGTAGCCTGCTACTGAGTACAATTGGTGCGGACTATGGGAGGGTCGTGTACAAAATACACTGAGGTAGGAAAGGGATAAAATTAATCCTTATGCAGCGGGAGAGTTGGCAGCGGAGACACACACAGCACCTGAACCTCAACCACTGAATGTAATATTCTGGAGGCTGCAGGGAGATGAAAGAAAATGCTAAGGCACAAAAGCAGATCAGCGTGAGCGCAGTGAGGGTAGAAGCATTTGCTGCTTTTAAGGAAAGAATGACAAGGAGTTGTCTTCGAACAAGGGAGTGGCTAAAGGTGAACTCAGCGGTAGAAGCGTATATTACTGTATCCTCAGCTGTCACTGTGGTTGTGAGGGTGGTTGAGATGTAAGGACAGTGACAACATACGGTCCCTGTTGATTAAATTGGTGCACGTACACGGGTGCGGTTATCTCATAAAGCTCATAGGGGCCGGATGATGATGAACCGTGGGCATCTAGTGGTTGCGCTCATGGAGGAAGTGCTGGCGTAGGGCGGATGGATTCCGATGATAAGATGAGCTACCATGACGAGACTTAAAAATTTGGAATCAATGGCAGGAGGTTTGTTTTTTCATGAGTTGTCATGTAAATAATGCTCATTTACTTTTTCCAAGAAGAGAAAGTAAGTTTACCTGAGCTGTATATCATAAAGCTTCCACTGGTGGAGAGTACATCAGGGTGGATTAAAGATAAAACGACGTAAGAACAGCCGGGCGTGGTGGCTCACGCCTGTAATCCCAGCACTTGGGAGGCAGAGACAGGAGGATTGCTGAGTTCAAGGCTGGCCTGGGCTACATAGTGAGCTCAGAGCCAGCCTGAACTACAAAGCGAGACCCTGTCTCAAAAACAAACAAACAAACAAAACAAAAAAAAACAAAAAAAACGACGTAAGAACAATATTCTGGCTTATCCTGAAACGTCCTCTAAATAGAATGTGTTTTCTTTTTCTCATTTATAACATTTATACTGCCTTTTCTGAGGATGTCTTTGATTTCTAAGCCTTTGGGGTCAAGTTTAGAAATGTAGACTTGAGCATATATGGGATGTCTTCCCATCACCAAAGGGCTTCGAAGCATAAATTTATGGAAACATAAGCTGAAAGTGAGAGTTCAGCGATCTCCTCAAATTCCCAGTTCTCATGGAATAAACTCAGGCAAGATTAATCTTTACCCATGTCTCCCTGGACATCTAAACTTGAGACAGATCTGAACTTGAGACTCTAACATGTCTTGCAAGTTATTTGGTTACTCAGGGGAAAGTCAGACTCAAAGATCATTCACTGTTAGATACATGAGGAACATCAGAACTCGTATAATTCATTTTCTCCCATAATTGGCCAAATCAATTTGGGGAATGCTACTATGATGGTTAATTTCAATGTGTCTGTGTGACAGGGCTGAGAGGGGCTCAGGTCACTGGTAAAGTATTATTTCTGAGTGTGTATCTGAGGCTTTTGAAGCTTTGAAATGGTAGACTGAGAGAAGAAGACAGCCTTCCCCCATGTGGATGAACATCCTCTAATCCGCTGAGGGCTTGAGTAGCACAAAATGGCTGACAGAGTAGATTCACTCTCTGAGCTGAGACATTCAACTTCTGCCCTCAGACATGGAAGCTCCTGGTCATTGGTTTTCGTGGTTCTCGGGCCTTTGGAGTCGGGTTTCACGACACCTTGGTTTTCCCAGCTCTTCAGTGGGCAGGCAAAAGATTGTGGAATTTCTCTTCCCCCAGAATCATGATAGGGAATCTCCATTTTTCTCTCAGTTCTCATGCATGATAGTACATACACCTTTATGTCTTGGACAGTCACAATTCACATTGGAATAATAAAAGATCTACAGGATGAAACAGCAAAAATACTGAAAAATGTGTTTCCCCAAATTAACTGGACATAGAAGCACCATTTGTTTAAAAGCCTACCTTTTATATCTCATTTTGGTGCATTCTGATCAATCCAGCCTTCCTCTAATCAGTGACGTTTGTGTGTTTGCTAGAGCTATGGAAGTAGTTACTCTTAAAACTCAGCTGGAGTCCAGGTTAGTCTGGATGTTTCTGGTTTTAAAAATATTCTAAGATTTGAGTTTCATGGACCTGGTCACCATTACAAAGATGGATTTAGGAAAGTATGGGCACATACAAGAGCATAGCTAGCTCTCAGTTGTGACCATCTGGGTTGCTAGAGAGTTATTTTTATAAGCAGTATGCAACAGGACCACCCTATGATAAAATGTCTTAGGGAATAAGAGTTTTATTTCTTGCTAATCTATTTTTGTATCTTCATCTTGTATTTGTAGAAAATTCATTATATATATAATATATATAAACTTATATATAAACTATATATAATATATATATAAACTATATATAAATATATATATATATATATATATTTTTTTTTTTTTTTGAGACAAGCTGGCTCTGAGCTCGCTATACAGCTCAGGAAGCCCCAAACTCACAGGAATCCTCCTGCCTCTGCCTTCCCAGTGCTGGGATTACAGGCATGAGACACCACACTTGGCATTGTTGTATGTGGTTACCAGGGATCGAATTAGGGACCTTGCACTTGCAAAGCAGGCCCAGGAACCACTGAACTAAGTCCCCAGCCCCCATAATCTATATTTTGACCAAACAAATTATTCATTTAGCACATGAAATCTTGGTCTGTTGGTTTATCAAAGTGAAGTGCTGGTTAATTGTTTTTAATTGTTTTAAAGGAGCTAAAGGGAGTTTTATTTTGTAAATGCAAAGGCACAGCAAGAAGGCTGCTACCTTTTTCTCTAATTCTAAGCACAGCAACATTGTTTTGGCAGACAAATGATACTAACCAAGCCCTCTTTTTCTTAGGTGTGAAAGAACGCTACATTTCCCAGGTTCCTTTAAAATTAATTTAGAATCTCTTCCCTCACTCCGGGCCAATATAATATGGGTTGAAGCGATTGTACTCAATTTCCAGTCTTGACACCGATCTTTCTCTTTCTTCCTCTTCTAGGTGAACATGAAAATTCTGTATTGAAGCTGGGGCCATGTTGAGGGAAACGTTCTGTGTGACTGATAGCGGAGAACCTGAAGCCAGCTGCCCACTCTACAAACTGTGAGTGAAGCGGAAATCAGTATTTGTAATACAAAACCGCTAAGATACCAGAGTTCACTTCAGCCTTCCCTCCCTATTCTGACTATATGATGAACATGTACTTGACTGAATTCACTTTGCTTTATTTAAACACCATCTATTGGAAAGAAGACTGATTTCTTGAGTTCTAAGTATTTGTGTAGTTGAAGAAAATGAGGAAAGTGCTAATCATGCCCAATTTGTAGGTGAAGGGAGTGTGGTTTAAAAAGAGTGCAAAATAATTCATGGGGTGCGTCGTATGAGTTTCAAACTCTGGTTTTCTGTCTTCTACTCACCATACTTCCTCTGCAACTGGCACGCAGTGAGCAGATGGTAAAATGAGCCAGGATCTCTAAGATGGCACATTGCAAATTAGAGTCTGAAGCTAGAGTAAATTTAATTATCCAAACTTTTGAGCCAATGGTATTTCTAAAATAAGAAAAAGAAAATTTCCTAACAATTATTTTTCTTTTCCTGTCATACATTATTTATATCCTATAATTTTACTGACTACTCAAAGGTATTAAAATAAGTGGTACTTTTTATTTAACAGACTAACATAAATTTTGCTTTTCTATCTCTTAGAAATCGTAAAGACCTTAGAATACTTTAATACTTTTTATTCCTTTTACTCTTCTATATTATTTCATTTTATATCCAACTATATAAGTATTAATAGTCTCAAGCCATTATGTTTATTATTATTATATACACCCTGCATTTATGTTGACTTACTACATCTCTGTAGACATGTGATTCAGTTGATACTTTCCTTGCATTCTGAAATATACTCTTTATAAATATTTTTCCTATAATAAAGATGCATTGATGATGAATTCTTTAAGTTTTGTCTGTTATTGTCTATACTTTGCTTTCATTTATTTTCCCTCTGACTACAGAAGTTAGTTTAATGCTATTTTCTTTCAGCCTTTGAAGGTATTTTATTTTCTTCTGGTCTCAATGACTTCTGTTGAGAAGTCAGCTACAATTCTTATTCTTGTTCCTTTGAAGATAATATGCATTTTTCTCTTGTTGCTTTTAAGTTTCTCTATTTTACCTTAGATTTCTTGTGCTATGCTGATGGAGTTTGTAGTGCTTCAGAAATCTATGGCTTGATGTCATTTATCAGTTTTGGAAGGTTCTCTGTAGTTATTTCTTCACAATGTAATTCTTTTCTTTCAAAATATAATTTCTATTATTCTCTTTCTCCTTTTCTTCTAGTACTCCAATTGCCAGACCCTTTTACAATATGTCATCAAGTCTTACTTTTTAAAAATATTTTCTATTCTTTCATCTTTTTGTACCTTGGGTTAAGTTTTTATTTTATTTTTATCTTTCAGTTTACTAATCCTTTTTTGTGCTCTCTGTAATCTGTTAACCCACCTATTGTGTTTGACTTCAACTATAGGATTTTCCAACCTAGAATGCTTATTTAATTCTCTTGTATGGTTTCTACTTCTCTACGATTATCTATTTTGGCATCAAATTTCCTGAATATATTGACTTTGTAGAAAGAACTTGCATTTGCTTCTGACAGTCAGAACATAGGTGGAATTTTCAAGTTGACTCAGACTGAGCTGGTTTGAAGCTGGATTTTAGTATTTTTCACCACTTCTTTTGTTCTCATTTATTCATACTCTTGTCTTTCAAATTTCCCAAGAGAAATATCTTCCCCCTCGGCGGGTGCTGACCTCCAATATTGGTTACTCCAGTCCTGCGAGATTACTGTGTTCAGCTCTTGGTCTGTCAGTCACCACTTTGTCACTGGGTTCGTGTCCCTCAGACATGCCTTTGACCCTGAAATGCCTCTAGGAGTGAAGTGGCAACAATGTTAGACTTGTTGCTCTGATTCATTTTCTGTCTGGAATGTCAGCCTCTCAAGTTTGGGTAGCTCCTCGGCCTTCTGAATGATAACTGTTTTCACAATTGATCTAATTGATATGACTTCAAGTTGTGTGTCAATGGATTTTTGGCATGCAACAAACTAGCCCACTGTGTTCAGAAGCAGAATTTCTTTTCTAAGTGTTTTCTGGTAATTTTTTTAAGATTTCTTTTCTTCACTCACTTTCTTTTACAGATTCTCTGGTTGCATTTAAATGTAAATGTGATTCTTTATGCAGAATTGGGCAGTTATGGCCTCAGAATAGAATTTCTGAGAATTGGTATAATTAAGGAATGTATCTGGTCCTTAAAACTCCAAGAACATATTATGGTTCTGAAAAATGTTTCAAGTCTGGAAAAGGAAAATATACCACTATAATGGGAGATGGAGAACCGTAAGCTTGGTGTTGGAGTTGGGTACTAGTTCGCATCTGCCAGATGTGTTTCCATTCTCTATTCAGAAATCATCCCTTACTTAGTTGAAGTGAAGCCAGAATTCTCTTTTAATTTGGTAAAAGAGATAAGACATACATTAGAAAATATATATAAAGAAGGGACAGTAGATGGTATAATAAGTGGAGGGAAGTTTAGCTCAGTTACTATCTCCCATTTGTAGACTTTAAAGGATGTCAGGTGAACCACTTCAGTACAAATAAATGTTAGAACCACTGTCATAATAGTAGTAAACTCTTAGCAAGTAAAGACAATCTACACGGTCTATGAGAACAACGATGTTGGGTACTTTTTAAAAACTATCTGGTGCTAGCCTAGCACCTGACATATATGATAGGTGTTTGTAAATTATTTTTGCAAGGAGCAACAGCTGAGACTTAGGACCATGTATTTTAAAGGTTGAACTTGAAACTCTTTCCATCTTGTTTTACAACTGAGGAAACTGGTTCGTATTTGTTGGGTTATTATAGAAGGCAGATGGTATTTACAAAGAGAAAAATCAGATTCTGAAGAAATGACTTATGATTTGAGCTTTGTTACAAAGTTACCAGTGTCAAAATGAGCACGCATATACTATCTATACGGAAACATAAGCACACCTCCATGCAAGTAATTTTAACTAATAATCTCTGTGAAGGACATTAGAAAGATGGAAGGAAACAGAATAAGTCACCCAGGAAAGAGAATGAGCTACATCTCACAGTGTGTCTATTTGGTGTCTACTCTGATGGCCAACTTGTTCCCATTTTATTTTGCAGTGAGCTTGGCACTTTGGCTGATTTAGTAAGACAAATTCTGTATTTTCCTACTGGGTGGTTTGCCTTCCATTGTTTTGATAAAAGTGTCTGTACCTTTCAAATGAGACTCATCTGCTATTAGTATTTAGCCATTGGCATTCGAATGCACAGAAACCTGGGCTTAAACGGGAAGACAATATTTAAGTCAAATGTCAAGTCTAATTTTTTGAAATGGAAATCCCCATTGCTGTCTGAGGTAATTATCAAAATGCGAATCTGAACAAAGTAATTTTGTTTCAGCCAATGCCCTCTAAGTTCAGATCAGGAAGTGGATTAAGGTTGACTTTTTCCTTTTCCTATATTAGATTTTCTATGAAGAAAAAATAAAATCCCTCATTTTTAATTTGTATCAAATGATACTTTGCTGACATGTTGTCTGCTAATATCGATGTACTAGCCAGGCTAATTTGGAGTCGAGTTGTTCCGTAACAATTTAGAACATAGCTTGTGAATTAGCTATTCAGCAAGCCTACATTCATATTAATTTGATAAAGTATACATTAACATCCTTGACACTTCTCTGAGCATAGATTTTAATAGATCAG
The DNA here is from genome assembly GCA_004025085.1 of Thryonomys swinderianus. Taxonomy (NCBI): domain Eukaryota; kingdom Metazoa; phylum Chordata; class Mammalia; order Rodentia; family Thryonomyidae; genus Thryonomys; species Thryonomys swinderianus. The sequence continues at coordinate 56,379 of PVIC010003569.1, read as the reverse complement.
TGTATGGGGAGCACGACCAGTAAAATCGAAGCCGCCTCAAAGGGAAGGAAAGAGAAATTTGCCACTTCACCCTCCCACACACTGCAGGACTAAAGCCTTCAGTTATCAGCACAGTACATCAAATTTAAGAGTCTTTAAATATTAAATATCAGTGTGCACCATGGAATGTAATAAACCCACTTTTCAAATAATGTTTCATTCTCCGACATCCAAATGTGTGAGGAGTTTTTTTTTAAATATACTGTAGAAGTTAATTAAGTTCACTCAAGTTTACTGCGTGGATTCACTAAGGCTACATTGGGATATTTACGATCCACCCAGAATGCAACTCAGGGAAACTTTTGATATGTTGATAAGTGATAAGGATGTCATTTGAGGTTTATTTTTTAATAATAATTTAATTGTCATTGTAAAATGCCTCATAGTTAGGACAGATTAAATTGCCACCAAAACCATTACTAAAATTCATAACCTCTATAAATGTAAAGTGTTTGCTGCTGTGTCATAAATAACCACACTTGTTCCAGGAAAATGAGGTGCCTGAAATAAATTAAGAAAACCAAAACATATAAATGCATTAGATTGCAACAATTTCTGGTTGCTGATGGGAACACAGCTGAGTGGGGAGGTGGATTCTTTTACTGAGCAAGGGTTACTTACGATCTCAATAAATCTTGGTTCCTACTGCATTTTTTTTTTTACCTTATTGACACATTTGTGCGTTGTTGCCTATCCTGACTCAGGTGAAAAAAGAGAGCCAGGGAACTTGAGAGGAAATTACATCTCCAGCAAGGTGACCTTGTCCAATTTGCACAACCTCCTTGAATTTTGTATTGCTTACCTGCAAAATGGGATCACGTTTTCCAGCTTTTTTGAAGGCAGAGAGCCAAACTAGGTTTTCTCATGCAGACCTGTCCTGTCTTCACATCCAGTGGACTTGTGTGAATAGTCACCTTCCCTGGGCCTTTTCTGGTTTCCTAAGTAGCTTGGAATTTCTCAGCACCATAACCTATTTATCCACAGCATTTATGTGATCAGTGCTATCTACCTGGAAACCCATTTGCTCCTTTGGGAGCGAACCAGTCAAGGCCAGAGTGTTCTTTGTCTTTGTGTTGTGAACACTGCCACTCATGAAATAGATGTGGATACACCTTTATGGAAAAACTAGAGCAATGTATCATTGACTATATTGGACAAAGAATCTTTTCAGATGTTTACGTGTTGTATGAAGATTCTCTTAGAAATTCACCTTTGGCTCATGACAGTTCAGGGTTGGGGCAAGGCTGTCTTGTGATGCAATTAGTTGTTCAGGGATAACTGGAGTCGAAGATTGAAAAAAAGAACTGGCTCGTTGAGCCACGTAGTAGCGTCTGTGAAGAATCTGTGGAAGAGAAAAGCAACGCAGCTTCCATGGAACTCACGCAGAGAACCAAGCATCTAAGGCACATTCTCCATTAGTTGTGAATTTAAAAAAATATGTAGAAGCACAAGAAAAGGAAGCTGATCACCATAGATGTGGATTAGGAGATACAACAGGTGCTTTTCTTGGATAAGAAATATTTCCTGGGCTGATTCATGTCCTTGAAAGAACTCCAGGGCTTTATATAGTAAAAAAGAAAAATCAAAATTGAGTTAAAAGATCTGGATTTTAGTCCTGATTCAGCCACTCTTGCTCTGTGACCTTGACTTATTATTCTCTCTCTTTTCCTTTCCAGACTTCAGTTATGAAAGGGTTGTGATCAGCTATGTATCCTTCCATCTCACACAGACCATGACTCCTCTGTACGGCCTGTGGCTCTAAGAGACAAGGAAGCTGTCAGGTCAAATATATGGAGAGTTTCAATGTCTATTTCCTGGAAAAAAGGAACATGAGGTTATCAAAGTTAGAGATGATCTAGCATTTCCACTTCCTCACAGCTCAGTTCCTATTGCCCTTTTGAAGTCAGAGTCAAACTGGAAAATGATTACAAACTCGGAAGACATTCAGGACAAAAAGAGCCGGAACAAGAGTGAGAAGTTCAACTTCTGGCCCTCACAGCCAATTACAGCTCATACTAAGTCTGGGTCCCTACTGTGTTTAACAACCCAGCAGGAAATAACCTTGAAGATACTTCACAATTTCTCTCCCAGACATAAAATAAAACAAAAGAATTCTTATTAGTGGGTTGAAAATCTACAGACAGTAACCAGGAAAAAAAAATAAAGTTATAAAGGTTCCTTCCATTTTAATAGAATTTTGTGTTAGTGTAATAACTTAATGTAAATGTCACTTTAAAAGAGGATACAGAGTAAAATCTTAATAAAGTTGGATAGCACCACAGGGGTGGTAAATTGAATGAATATCTGATTAGATTTCAAATGCTGCTTTTTAATTTGTGACTATTTTTCTTCCTCCGGTTTATCAGATGTGCTTTTTCAGAGTGAGATGTTTGGCTGAAGAGGGCTTGTACCTCATTTCTAATGCTGCATAGATATGTAGATTGCAGAGCTGGTGTTTGGAACTGGTGTTGGTTCTCTTTTGCAAGTGTTCCGAATTATCAGTCCATTCTTCAAAGAGAGTCAAGTGCAAGGATTGACTAACAAATGGCCAACCAAAAATCTGGAGCCTAAGGAAGTTGAGTAGCAATCACACAACACATTGTAGCCTCCCATTTTTCTTGTGACTTATCTGTCGGTGTTTATACACTTTCTTACAAGACGGAGAAGGACTTTCAGCCATGGTTGTATATGCCAACTGATCAGGCATATGACCATCCCAGCCATGGAATAAATGCTAACTGAATTATACATACTCCCAGTATTAGGTTATAGACATATCTTTTATTGGGAACTCTTTGATTCCACAAATTCTTGTAGAAGATTCACACTTCAGACTTTGATGATCACTGTTGCTCACATCTCATTGTACCTTCCAACAGCCAGTGACCTTGGGAAAGAGATTTTTATAATGAATGTAGAACATACCTGGCAGCAGGGCTGGAGTAGGGTCAAGGGAAGGGGCACAGGGAAGACAGGGCAGAAGGCAGTTCCTCCAGAGAATGCCTGACTGGCTCAGACTGCAGTAGGGAGAATTCTTTGTATAATATCTCTACTTCTGATTACATTTAAAAAACTATGTGCTATATATATCCCTCTCTGAAAGTTTCTCCAATATTCTCTGCTCCTAGCTTGGCACCTGGCACATAGTGGGTACTTAGACTCCTCTTGAGACTGGATGGGTGAAAGAATAAATGAAGGATGAAATCAAATGCTAATTGAACCTCTAAGTATTTTAAAGGACATATCCACCACCGTTGACCTAATGTGTCAAGACTGAAGCAACTCTGCTAGAGAATCTAAGCTTAGACTGGTGCTTTTATCTCAGTTACTTGCCTCTGAATTCTACAGTCTTCTGCTATTTTCAGTTTTGTTTCTAACTTGACCCATGGCATATTTTACCTTGGAGATCTCTTCTATTAGCACAGCTCATTGATCTGGAGGACAGACAGGGCTGTACTGGCTTCAAAACCCTCTCTTCTGAAGAAGAACTTGTTTGTATTTTTAAGTAACTAGAGCCATCCAAAAATGCTTCTGACGAGATGACACTTTCAGAAAGTAACACTAGGTACAGGGAATATGGTAATTTGTTTGTTTATTTTTCCTTTTATTGAGTTAATTGGTACATTTTAGATCGTCATGATCCTGGTGATTTGTAAAGTGAGCAGGAGAAGGTGCCAGGACTCAGGACAGAAATATTTAAATTGGAGGTCAGAGGAGGATTTGTGGAAGAAAGGAGAGCTAAAGTGACAGGTGAGGAATAAATAGGAGTTATGGAGGAAGAAGGGAAGGATAAACAAAGCACTGCAGTCAGAAGGAACAGCAGGTAAAAACCCCTGAACATGAAGAAAAAACAAACTACATTTGGGAAGCATGCGCAGATGAGCTGCGAAGCTGTCAGCACCGAGTAAATTATACATCTCTCCCAGGTGTGCAAGAGGCCAGAGGGAGAGGGGTCCTCGAAGTGTTACCAGCGGATACATGACAAGAATGGATGTTTTAGCACAAACTGGCCTGAGACCCACCTGTGACTACTGAGGGCTGAGCAGACTAAGGCAAGCAGAATTTAAGGAGTCTCATTAAGACCTTCCTATAGTCCTTGAGGAAGTGATTATGTCCTGAGATAGGTAAGAGTGGGGTTATGAAAACTGTTTGGCTTTATAAATTTCTTTAGGAAGCTGAATAAAATTAGAAGTTGCATTGACTTGACAGTTAATTAAATGTGAGAGTAGAACAAGAGAGATGAATTAAATACCACACTCAGTTTCCTGGTCGAACATACAGGTGAAAATTGATAGATACTCCTCATTGATGTTGGACAAACAAATAAAGGAATGTAGGGGTTTTAACACTGAGGGTTTCACAATTTGGTGTCTGAGTCATATCTTCTTCCTTTCCTTTAAAATCAACTGTCTTCAACTGCAACCATTTATCTGTTTAATTAATCCAATCATTACACAAAAGACAATAGGTAAAAAGGAATTCAGATCCCGGTGACGACAAAGAGCCCACTTACCCGACTTTGGATCTATCTACAGATGAGTTGGTAGGTTCTGTCCAACTGGAGCAAAAGTCAGCAACACTTTGAAGTCACCAGTGGTTTGCCAGGTTTTATAACAGAGGTCACTCACACCTTTGGGCAGTAAAATAAACTCAATAATAAAAATACTTTAAAAAGTACTTGTGAGCTATTTGGGTTTTATGTATTTTTGATGAGTTGGAAAAAGAATGGAACACTTTCTGCTTCAGTGCATTAACTTGCAACTAAAGTATTTGTTTCAGGAAGAAATCTTTTAACCTAAGTGCCTTATTTTGAATGCATCCAGAGGAGTCCTGTCAGAAGATTGAAGAAACTTAGTAGATTATATAAGATGCTGTTAGAAGAATTTAGAATATTTTCTCTTGCAGAATAGAAGGTACAGAGAAGGCAGGAAGAGCTATTCATAACTGTATCAATCATAGGTAAGGCACAGCTGAGGTATGTAGATGGCAAAGTGGAAGGACATGAGTGTGATATACATGGTCACCTTTTGGCTCCCGACATTAACTAATTGTGTGACTATGTTCATAGCCTTCAACCGACGGCCACCTCTTCTCCTCTAAAATAAAGACAATTACACCTTCATTGCCAGGTTCTATTTGGGGCTAGGAAGAATGTGTTCACTTGTCGGCTCCCATAATTGTGTAATTTTAACTCCTTCACCTAATTCCTACCCTCTGACTTCTTTTGACCTCATTACAACAATCCTGTGACGCCGTGTACCTCAGATTCCATCAGATTCTGACTCCTCTCTTGGCCTTTTACTTTGCTCTTTCAAATCACTCTGTACAGTATCTACTCAGACTGTGATTTTTCCTTCTTTTTCAACACATGTATTTATTTTATATTTTTATCTTTTCCTAGTACATGTTTGCAGCACACAATGATTTCATTTCTCAAGGAGAGCTGGTGCAGGTACATGCACATCTGACTTTTCATTTCATTCCCTTCTCCTTCCCTCCTTTCCTTCTTCCCTCCTTTCCTTCTCCTTCCATCTCTTGCTACCCTTTTCTTTTGCAAAAGATCTATCTCCTTGTTTCCAGTTCCCTATCTTTTATTTTGCCATTTTTAAGTTCTGAGTATGACCACACTTTTTATTCAGCAAGATCTTCAGCACCTCCCCTGTAGCTATGCAATAAGATCTGAACTCCTAGGAGCAGGTCTCAAGCTCCTAGATGGTCCGACCCTTTCGTCTATGACTTACGCTGCCAACCTGGTATTTGCTATATCAAATTCTTTGCAGCTTCCAAAATCTGATCAATATTTTTCAGACAACTAGGTGTTTTCTCAAAGTTTTCTATTTTTTCCCTCTTTCCTTTTCCACCTCTTTTCTAGACATCGAATAGGAAAATAGTATATTTTGCTACAACCTGTTCTGTTTTCATCCAAGGGCACTGCATTTTCCAGCCTCCTTCATGTCCATTTAGAATCAAGTGATTGAATTCTAGTCAATGGAATGTAAATGCAAATAATGCTTGCTATGTGCATGTCAGGCCCTAAAATCTTATGTGCAAACTCTCATTAAATTTCTTTCTTCACTTGTGTATTGTCAAAATGCAGAATGTCCAGAGAACTCTCAGGCATTAGAAGATGTGGAGTTATTAAATAGAAAGTGTTTGAGTGCACAAGTGACTGGCGGAGCCCAGAACTTACTTAGACGTTAGTATATTATGACAGGAATGAGTAATTAAACTGATATTACACTAAGCCAATGATATATTTTTTACAGGTGTCAACCTACCTTAAAGTGTTGTACTTACTCAAGTTTTAAGGTCTCTTTCAAGGATCACTAGCTGGGTGCAAATTCTTGATCTACCACTTTGCCCTTCTGTGGTAACTCATTTATTCCCTGTGATGTGCTTTCTCATTTGGCAGTTGGAGGCGACAATATCCTTTAACTTGTGGAGTAGATTAAGATTTAAATGAGGTAATTTTTGCATAGTGTTTATAGCAGCACATAGATGAAAGGATGAAGAAAATATGGTATTTGTATACAGTGGAGTCCTACTTTGCAAAAAAATAAGGATAAATTTGAATCAATTATAGGACAATTTATGCATCTTGAGACCCTAATGTTAAGTGAAATAAATTAAATGCAAAAGCTTAAATACTGCATAATTTCTCTTATATGAGAAACCCAGTGTATAAATAATAATAAACATCCTTTTGGGATTGTCTGGGTGTGTCATAGGACAGGAGGCTGGGGAGGATATTGGTCCCTAGCCCTTTCACTCTGGCTGTGCTGTCCCTCTCTGTTTCCTGGAAGCCGGGAGCTGGGCATTGTTCCTCCACTTTGGTTCTCTACACCTTGGAGTTAGCTGATCACGAATTGAAGCCTCTGAAACTATGAGCTAAACTAAATTTTTCTTCCTTTAAGTTGCCAGTGTCAGGTATTTTGTGAACAGAAACATGACTATATAGCAAATATACATAGAGACAGAAATAGAAATACAAGTACATACAGATACATACACATACATATAGATATCAATGTAATTTTCATCTCCTGCCACTTGCATTTAATAGAGCTGCTTTCTGGGATGACCTAATATATATGATTTATGCTGGAAAGAATCATGCAAAATTTTGATCACAGTAACTTAAAAATACTTCAAAATAAATATTCTTTGTACCAAATTATTTTATATGAGTCCCGGTAGGATACTCTAAGGAAAACAAATCGAGCTGGATTATTAAATGTGAACACTCAAGTAGGATTAGCTGTAACAGTGGGTCAAAAAGAAGTGGTTTAAGTGAAGTTGAATTGTTCATTTTCTCTTATCAAAAAGAGATCTGGAAATAGGTGGTTTCATGGTTGATCCAATGTGAAGCCAAGAGTATGAGGTTCCATCTTTCTAGGGTGTTACATTTATACACTGGCCACTCCATGGTCAGGATCAGTGTTTAGACCCTCAGCCATTCATATGTAGAACTCAAGCTGTGAAGAGAAGACAGGCAGAAGAGTGAAAGGACAGCACACATGCTAAATCAGCTCACCCCATGTAGCCTTTCTGGAAACTGTGCCTGCCACTCATTTGCTTCTCATTGGCTAAAACTTGATCCTATGGCTGTACCTAGCTGCAAAGAGAGTCAAAAATGTACATAGGCTTTAATTCTAGGGGCAAATATGCCAACATAAAATGTTGAGTTTATTTTATGAAAAGAACATGGGAAAAGATATCCTGGGGTAAGATGATCAGACCAAAATATAATCTGCCAGTCATCATTAACAGACCCCCCCACCCATGAACTAGCTCTGACTGATTTACAAACTCTCTGGACCAGAAGGTTGAGGGGGATTTTATACCTATAAATAAGAGTGCCGTGACTTGCTAGGTGAACCTTATGGGTGTGATTTAGAGGTGACTAACAGCAGGCACCCCGTGAATTTGCTATCTGTGGCACAATTCAAAGGAGAGATGGGATTTCAGCCTGAATGATACTGGAAGAGTAGGAAATTTTCCCCCAATAAAAATGACAGTTATTTTTCCCATATTAATTATTTCATCTTAAATCATTGTCTTGTCTGAACTTTACCTCCAAATAGAATGGCAGAGACTATTGTTGTATGCACTTGGCAGCTGAGAAAAATAAACTTGGAGAAAGGAATGCAGAAAATACATAGAGTCACACAACTGTAGAGTGATTTAGCTGGGATTTAAGCCATAGCCTCTTTGCTGATTGTGGTGATGCAGACCTGTAATCCTAGTACTCCAGAGGTGGAAGCAAGAGAATCATGAGTTTAAAGACAATCTGTGTTATGTAGGGAGATCTTGCCTCAAAAAACCAAACCAACTAACTAAATAAATATTAAAATACAAACATCAGCTTAATATTGAACTATTTCCATTGGACTTGAAAAGAATGCAGAATCAGTGCTGCTTTAAGTTCAGACCAACATGGGCTTGAATTAATCTTTCTGGGATTCTTTGGATTTTAGTTGTGGTACTAATCACTTTTCTGAGAGGAGTGTGAAGTTCTGAGTGTTAACGTATGCATGGATTCTTACAAACATGACCACAAAGAGGACGCTGTACACTTTGAACATCTCAAATAATATAATCCTATTTTGTGTGCTCTTTCTAGGTCTACGGTGAAGATAGTGAGGTGCTTCTGCCTGTGTCACTATCAGCAGGCAAAGTTCAGAATGGCAGTAAAGCTCAAGCTCATTATGAGGATGCGGTGACACTAGTTAGGAAGATTTAGGCAGCAAGTTACAGAAAGGATAAGTGAAGACGGCTTGAGCACTGAGAAATCATCTTATATACTGAAATGTGCAGGGAGAGGATAGTTACAGACATGTGCAAATATTTCTGGCCCATCTCTCTGATTCTCTTGGCTCCATATTTTCGTTTAATTCTCAGAATCTTCACTTAACATGGCATGTTTATCCTAGGGGTCACTTTCAGACAGATATACCGTATCCAAAGACAGAAAGGTGTCACTACCTGCTGTTTCTTTCTTAGAGGACACAGTCCTTATCTAGAAGTCCCAGCACAGAGCATTCTTGACACGTGTTACTAACACTGAGTCTACTAGGGATCCTACGTTTGTCCTGCAGTACTGCCAACTTCCTGTAGTTGTATGGCAGATTCTCTTAAACCATGGGGAGGATGATTATGCATAATGGACAAATAAACAGAAAGTCTCCAGGTGGGAATCCAGGAACAGTTAACTTTCATCTCCCCCAAACCATTGAATCAATGTTTAAATCAGCATAAGAGTCAATTATAATCTCGGGCCTAATATCTACTTCTTTATAAAGCTTGGCTAGAGGGAAGCAACTTTCAGTTTTGTTAGAGCTTGTGTGTGCATGTGTGTGTGTGTGTGTGTGTGTGTGTAGAAAGACAGACACAGAGTGATATAGGAAAAGAGAGACAGAGACAGAGAGACAGAGAGAGATATGGTATCGTGGCCATGGCATACTTTACTTTAGGAATAATAATGTTTATCTCACACCATTGTATTTTGGGAGCTTGTTCGTTGCATTCTGAATTTTATATCAGTTTACAGCTGGCAGTTTGGTTTGAGTCTCAGAAGAGACCCTAGGCTGAAATTCTGGAAGTGTTGAGACCTTTGGGGAATGAAATTAATGTGTGTTCATTATACATACGATTGTAACATTACATTAGGGGAAGCTATGATCTTGTGACAGTTTACTGGGACACGAAGTATGGTTAAATCGATGTGATAATGTGTGACACAGATGGGGGTGGACTTTGAGAGTTAATCTTGACACCAACTTCACTGGATTAAAAGACTCCTGGAGAGGTGATTGGATCTCGAGGCACCTGCTTCACCAATGGGATGAGAGCTAAACTGACTCTTAGAGGAGAGGCCTTTTGGGAGGAAGAAGGTCATGGGAACATGAACCTTGGGACTATATTTAGACCCTGGCCTCTTTCTCTGTGTTCTGTTCAACCTGTTCTGCTTTTCTAACCCCATGAATTGAGCAGCTTGCTTCTGCTACATACCTCCCACCATAACATTTCCACTTTAGAATTGACTGACCACAGACTGAAACCTCAAACTATAAGCAAAATTAGCCTCTCATTCTTTAAAGTGTGAGCACCACGTGTTTTGTTTCAGCAACAAGAAAGTTAGCCAATATACATGTTATGTGGAACATACTTGACCCCTAATATGATGCTCTGTGTCATTACCTATTATAAATAAATTGAAAATCCCACAAGAAATCCATTAGTTATAAACCTCTACATCTTTATATTCTATAGTCCCAGTAAGAGAGTTATTCAAAAATTTTAAAAGTCAGGAAGGAATGATTTGGGTTTTGACTGTTACAATGTATTCAAATATTTTCTTCTTACCGTGTAAGATTCAGAATCAAGTTGACTAGTGCATGAATTAATCTAAGAAATTGAATGCTGGCTACTTTTAAAATTGTTTTTTGTTAAGATTTTTCAGCAGTAGATTGGAAGGGGCCAAGACTTTCCAACAAGTTTTAAAACAGTGTTTTATGGTTTTCATTTAGTGCTGGCAAAGATGGACACAGAGCCGTAAGATGTCTTCACAGAGGTCAACCAGCAAATCAGCATCAGCTCTTGGACTGTGGTCATTATCTTGATTCACGAGCCATTTAATCTAGTCCATTTCCTTTATCACTTTCATAGTGTTCATAAATATGTGGGCCCCTTGAGGGCAGAACTGCTTCCTATCCATCTCCGTGTCTCCCTATACTGCCTACTAGAGGGTCTGGTGTCTAATAAACGCTTAGTGAATACTGGCTGAACTGAAAATAGAAAAGACACATGGGTGTGTCCAGTACTTGAAGTCCCTGGGTCTACCTTATTCTTAAAGCAACCTTGCATATACCAAAATAGCTTTATTTTTCACACCTGGTCTTCTCACTGACTCTGCGTCAAGTGATACCAAAATTCAAAGCAATGGGGGGTCTTACTATTTCATCTTGGTGGATGCACAAATATTTATTTTCAGATGGTCGGATAACAAGTAGGTTTTGTAAAGGCCAGCAATTACCTTCTATTTGTGCTATTAGAATAAACTGAAGTAAACTGTTGAGTGATTATCCTAAGGCCATTAAGGGTACGGCAGCCTCAGACCGGAATTTCCGTTCATTCAGAACAGATGTTCTGTGACCGGCATCCTGTGCTGCAGTCTCAGACTCCAAGGAAAGTTGTCCATTAAAAGCTATGCCTGAAACTTCACCACTATTGTTTGGTCCCTTTGCACTAAGTTTCAAATTTAACATTACATTTGTATAACACTTTTTTTTTTTTATTTACAAACTACTTTAAGCATCTCATTTGATCCTCATACCAGCAGGGAGAACAGGGCAGGGCAGGACTAATTAACCCTGTCTTGGAGATTAGGAGACTGAAGCTCAGAAAGGTTAAACAACTGGGGGAGCCAAGGGGCCCCGAAAGCGATGAGCCTGCTGCCTTCAAATTAACTGTTCCATTGTTCAGTGCCCCCCACACCCTGTGAACCGTCCCTGACTCCACAGGCTACAATTAATTCTCCCATGATCCGTGCTCTGGAGTCTCTGACATGCTCTGTTGGGGATTTCACTTGTTCTGCTTTATTTTTGTAGAATCTTAACACTCCTGGGAGATGTACAGTTAATATGGCCTAAACGGCCTCCTGATTCTGGAGTTCTGTCTATCCTGTTGCAAGGAACCTTCTAGATTTCTTGAGTATTTCCATTGGCAAGGACTTCACCATCTTCTGAAACAGCCTATTTCTGTATGAAGCCCTCTGATAAAATTGCCCATTTTAGACATGTTTGTGAGCTCTTTAAGGACAAGGCTATGTGTCCTTGTCATTTCTGTATGTCATGCACATACGTTCATGGCAGAAGCTCAATAAAAGTTTGTTCAAAGAATAAATCAGTGGGTTAATGGTTGGATATGTTTCTAATAAAAGCAGTAAGCAGCTCTGTCTAGTATTCTTCAGAAGCTATTGACCTGCCACCCGAGGGGTTTTTTGTTGCTAATTTATTTCCCTCTGGTTGTACTTTTGGAATCCCTAATGCAAATATTTTTGAAACACCAAGCACAGGCTGTGGATCTGGGCTCCCATAAACAGGATGCATATCATAACAGAAGGCAAGGAGATGTGAGATAGGAAAGTGTAACACTATATGGAACAGCTAGCAGTGAGGAGATATAACTGAAAACCAGCTACAGAGACATAAGCTAACTCAGGAGGGAACAACAAGCCACAGAGTGATCTGGAGGCAAGAGAACATGGTGGACACAGACAGGTATAATAACCTAGTGGTACAATCATGCATGTTGGCCCAGGCTCTGTGCATATAAGTCTTCGCTCTGTTATTTACTTACGGAGCAATATATCTGTGACCTGGTCTCCTTATATAGGAAGCACGGGCTGAAGGGTAAATACCAGGTCCCAAAACAGTCTGTGGTGCCCAAATTATCTTTATGACAGAACTGGTGGTCAAGCAGCCCAGATGACAGCCTCAATGTGCCTCTAAGTAGCTGTACAATTGGCTTGGCATATATTTTACCAGAAGCATCGACTCGGATATGGGATGACAGTGTGTCACAGAGAGTGGTCTTGTTGACTAAATTGGATAAAACACGATGGCTTTTGTTAACTAACTGTTCATCGCTTTGAAATCCAGACAGCTTGGTTGGAGCTCTGCGTACTTTGAAACCTGAGGGGAGACACACCTTTTCCTAAATACTTAGAGTCTCTGGAACACTCACCCCTCTGGAATTGCTTTTGTGATGGAAAACAACATTGCTTGGCATTGTGTGTTGGTTTTGACAAAAAGCACAGGTTCTCCTTTGGTTTTTAGTTTTCTCTCCAGACAGTTGTGAATTAGGCAGATATTGGAAATGAGTGAGTGCATGTGTGTGAGTTTGTGTGGGTGTGTTGGGGAGATGGAAAACCACACCCATGGCTCCCCTCATGTTTACAACCTTTCTCTACTGTTTTTCTTCATCACCTAACACCCAGATTACCAAGGATACCCTACATCTCTCTGTATTTTGAAAAGAGCAATTGATCCATTCCTCAGGTGTATTGGCACCAGCTGCTATTCCTCTGAAGTTTTATTTTTGCTCCTAAGCATTTATTGAAAAGGTTTTTGAAGTAGAGAGAGAGCCACCCTCCTGTCATCACCAGAATCTACTGATAAGTCTGTAAAATTGGACAAATTCTTCAATAAATATTGCTTCACTCATATTCACTTTCAATTTAGCAGCTCTCCCTCACTTTCATGCTTTCTTCTCACCTAGTGAGATGAATTCTCCTCCCTGAAGAATGAAGATGCATTATCTTAAAACACTGACACACAGCACCGTTCAGCCTTTCGCCACTGGCAGTCAGGATAAAAAGTCATCATTGAAACCTACACGAACCCCTGACTCAGGCCCAGCTGACATTGTTAACAAGGGGACTTGTTCCACATGCAGGATCTAAAAATGTTCAGGGAACAAAGGAACCAATCAGGCAATAAATACGTGGAGAGGAGTCCTTGGAGTACAGAGGGGAAATGGAAAGGGAAATAAAAGCTGATCTGAACAGTACTCTCTAGACCTCTAACATTCCCTCTTATCATATTTAAAGCCTCAAAAGCCAGGCTTCCTGTGCTTGTGGAGGATAAAACAACTGGCTGGATTAATTATTCTTTTTAAAACTACAGTGTTTCCCAGTTGATATGACAGAAAGGGTCTTAGACTAATGGAACCCTCCATGTCCACTGCTAGGTTGTTACTACCTCACAGACAGCAAGTCAGGTAAAGGTGAACCAGAACTGAGTTTCCCCAGCACAGACCCCAGGAACCTGAAAGATGGACACCACTCTTCACAAGGCTTTGTGAAAGAGGGGAGATTGTCCGTTATGATGCCTCTATCCTAAGCGAAAATTTATATGAAAGATGTTATGTTTGTTTTAAACATGTTAACTATCAAAGTACAACTGGAAGCCTTGACCTGCTTTGGGGGGTCAAAGAAATTCAGCTTCAGAAAGGACCATAGGAGCTTCCACCGCGGTTGTTTATGTGTTAATGTGATTGGGACACAGCGCCAATTAGTTCATCAAGCACTAATACAAGGGTTACTAATTTGATTAACACCAGCCATGAGTTTACTTCAAGTTTAAAGCAGCTACCACTGACGCATATCCGTAAGTCTCACCCCATCAGTTAAAGGCCTTAAGTGTCAAACTGAGGATTTCTGAGGAGAACAAAGTTCTGCCTCAATACCAAGCATTGGTGTGTTTCTGCGTTATAATACTTTTGAGTTGCCCTGCAGACTTCAGACTTCATAGCCCCACGTTTGTTCCAGTTTGTCTAGAAAACATGGAGGAGAAAGTACCTCCCAGCAAGTGAAGAGGAGGAGCTGAGGAAAGGTGCCCTGGACAGAGAGAACTGTCTGTGTGAAAGTCTGGCTCACCATTACTCGCTCCGTGCCTTTGATGCTTGCTTTTGGGAGGACTCAGGGGATCCCTTCCACACGTTGGTGCCTTGATGAAACTCGAGGGCTTGCAGGCCTCACCGCCACACGGACAAGCCAAGCAGTAAGTGAGTCTGAGTCCAGAGCAGCCCTGCAGGCGGAGCGCCACTTGGGACTGAGGAGGCCTCACTTGGGTGTGAACCAACAGCCTGACTTCCTTGGGGGCAAAGGCTTTAGTCCCTTTGGGACCCTGTTATTTTAGTGCTTCTGTAAAATGAGAAAGATAATAAAAGGTGATCTTGATTGACTCCTCAGTGCGTCTGTGTTTTTTTTTTTTTTTTTTTTTTTTTTTTTGAGACAGGGTCTCGCTTTGTAGTTCAGGCTGGCCCTGAGCTCACTATGGTGCCCAGGCAAGCCTCAAACTCAGCAATCCTCCTGTCTCTGCCTCCCGAGTGCTGGGATGACAGACGTGAGCCACCCCGCCCGGCAGTGCATCTGGGTATTAATGCAGCTAGTACTCTGGATGGTCTTCAGGTAAAGGTGTTGTTCATGCTTCACTATTGAGGACCTGAGCAGGTAAGAAGTACTCAAGGTTGTGCAGCCCACAGGTCTCAGGCGAGGCTTCGGAGCCCGGATGGAGTCTAGCTCTGCACCTCTTGCTCAGAATGATGACACTCATACTGTTCCCCACTTCTTCCACCTTCTAAGACTTCTGTAAGCCCGAGACACTAAAGAGCTTTGTAAAGCTGGTACATCCACAAGAATTGGGATCATTGTGTGATTTTCCTTCTCAATCAGCAGAAGGCTATAATTTACTAAATTGGTTTAAAATTTACCTTGTCTTTTACTTTCTGAATGATCTTACTTCATGTTGGCATTGGTGCTCTGAGGAAGACATTTCATTTTAGCGCAAAGGGTGCCAAGGAAGTCAGAACACATCAGAAGCCGGTGATGAACCAAAGGTCACACAGCTGTGATTTGAACTCAGGTTTGTCTGCAAAGATGGCCTGAGCTGATGGCCACTTCCTCAGTTTCCAGCATTCCTTTAGCTTTTCTGCCATTTAGCTTTAAGGAGTGGGACTGGGCTATTGCCTACATAGGACTTTCTCCTTGGGTTTTTCACTGATAGGAAGAAATGACTTCAACAGCCTTTGAACAAATTTACATCCATCACTGTGGGGCACAGACTCTCTGAATCACAGCTTTGATTTATGAATCGGAGCTGCCTTCTCTTCTCTGCCCACCAACCTCTGTGCCTGCCCGGTTATAGAAACCTAGGAAGCCTCTACTTCCTTGCCCTCCTTCCATTGCTCTGCCCAGTGCAGAGCCCGTGTTTTTCTTTGTGTTCTCTCTTCCCCGAGGCTGTTTTTCTCTTCCCACTCTCACCCTTGCTTGCTGCCCTTCTATCTTGCTGCTGAAGCCCCTGCTGCAATGGCTTGGAGGCTATATTGTTGCTTTGCTTGTTGTGGAAATAGACTCTCCCTTCCCCACTCACATACAGCGTGGGCTTTCTGAAAGGAGTATGTCGTGTGTGTCTGTAGGTAGTCCTAGTTCAAGAGAGACTGAGAGTCCAAGAGAGACCCAGGGAGGGCTTCCAATGGCAGAAGTGTTTTCACAGAAAGGGCACATGGCACTCACTGAAAAACTGTTTTAGACTTAGTAGCACCTGCTGTGTATTTAGACCACATCATGTTTTTTTTCCATGGTGTAATACTCTCCATGTCAGAATTCCATGAGACATGTTAGCTGTCTGTATAAGAGTTAGTAAGGATACAAGAAAAACAGAGGTCAGAGGACACATGTCCCAATGTAGTCTGGAACAATTAAAAGGGGACCAGGGGCATATCCTGTCTTGGTAAGTGCCAGAAAGTATGAGCCTGGGGAAGCGTAGGAGCATGAAAAGGGACTGATAGAACAGTAAAAATCTATTGAGGGCTGTAAAATCTCTCATACTAGACAGAGGGATTGACAAATGAAAATGGGATACCTTGACGTCACGTTTTTGATGTGTGGAGTCTGAAAACATTTTGATGTTGCCTAAAACAGAAAGCTTTAAACCTTCAGTTTTTTACTTCCCTTGTAAAGTATCTTTAGGCCTCAGTGATCTTAGCCTTGGGTCCAAAGCTGCTCATGAAGCTTCCCCTCATGGTGGTTTGAATTTCCCCTATATGCCTGTATCTTGGTTCATCCCTATACCTCAGGCTGCCAAATCTCCAACTGGTTGTGCCAAACAGTTCTGCTCAGGGAGTAACACCTGCCTGATCAGAGAGAATTCTCTCATAGCCAAGCTGAAATGAATTAGCTAAATAAAAATTTCCAAAATTGTGACTGTCTACATGGGCAACCAAGTCATCCTGTATCGTTTCTCACACAGAAATTCTGGCAAAGGAAAGATTAACAGGAAAGCAGTGGCAGCTTGTGGCTTAAAATCTATTTTGTCTGAAATGGTTTCTGTTTGCACGAATTATCTTTTTTTCTTTTGTCTTCATCTCTTCATGTTTTTAATCTTAAGTAATTGTCTCTCTATCTCCGTCTCTCTCCCTCTCTGTGTGTGTCTCTCTCTCTCACACACACATACACACACACACACACACACACACACTTAGATTTATTTATTTTAAGTCTTGATCAAGTTAATTGTCATAAACAAAGATTAATGGTCAATGACCAAAAAATGTATACAACAGAAAACAATTACACTACATGAAGGTATAAAGGTATACTTTTAAGTCTATTGGTCATACTGTATGGAGTAAATCTCTTGCAGACAACAAACAGTTGAATTTTGGAACTTGTTATTATTCTTTTAGAAACTGTGTATCTTTTGACTGGTGAACTTAATCTGTTTACTTTGAAGATAATTATTGATAGGGAAAGATGTGCTCTTAGTGTTTGTTAATTGTTTTCTGTCAGTCTTGTCTTTTTTCTCTGTTGCTGTTCTTTTTCTTTCATTGATTTTTTTGCATCAATGTAATTTCCTTTCACTTCGGAATATGTTTTAAAGGTATTTCTGAAGTTGTCAGGGGACTTACATAAAATGTCTTATTATTCATTATAATCTTTTCTGGGCATGGGATGAGAAACATTTATTTTATTGTGATTATTTGAGTTTGCAAGTGTGCTTTTATTACAAATACCCTTGTTAGTGCCAAAGAAGATGGCCCCAAGCTCACTGCACGTCCATAGAAACCTGTATGGGTCCCAGCCAGTAGGTCCTCATTCACCTTCAGTTAAGGCAGGTTTCTTTTTTCCTTAATAGCCCTTTAAAGCTGATGACAATTAACTTTATGAACTCAAAAAAGACATTATATAAAGATAAGAGTTTCAGTTCATAAGGAAGTTATACTAATTATGAATGAATGTAATATATACATCCTACATAAGAGTACTTAGATACACGAAGCAAACATTTACAAATCTGAAGCGAGAAATGGACAGTAATTGGAGAACAGTAGTAAACATTACTACTCTAGTTTCAACTATGGATAGAACTTCAGGCAAGAAGTTAGTACAGAAATGGTAGATCTCAAAAAGGATGAACAAACTGTCTTAAAAGCATATTAGCCAGGCGTGGTGGCTCACGCCTGTAATCCCAGCACTCAGAAGGCAGAGACAGGAGGATTGCTGAGTTCGAGGCTTGCCTGGGCACCATAGTGAGCTCAGGGCCAGCCTGAACAACAAAGCGAGACCCTGTCTCAAAAAAAAAAAAAGCATACAGATGATTCCCTCAGAGGTACAGTAGAAAATACATTTTTTAAGCAGACAAGGTAGATAATTTTAGGTAACAAATCAAGCTTTAAGACATCTGGGAAGATTGAAATTATAGTAAGTATCTCTTTCAATCACAATAGAATGAAACTAGAAATCAACAGCAGAAAAAAAGTGGCCAAAACTTTTCAAATATGTCAAATCTATACAACTCATTCCTGGGTAAACAATGTTTTAAAACTGGGAGATTAAAAAGGGAAATAAGAAACTTGTGAAACACACACAAAGAACATAACATAGAAAATCTATAGAATGGAACAGAAACAATACTACAAGGGAAATATATGGTATTAAAATGTCTACCTTTTAAAAAAGAACTCCAATAAACAACCCATTTATACCCTAGGGAAGTAGAAAAAGAGCAGAATTTAAAATTAATGGGAAATGCGCCGGGTGTGGTGGCTCACGCCTGTAATCCCAGCACTCGGGAGGCAGAGGCAGGAGGATTGCTGAGTTTGAGGCTTGCCTGGGCTACATAGTGAGCTCAGGGCCAGCCTGAACTACAAAGTGAGACCCTGTCTTAAAAAAAAAATAATGGGAAATGGAATGTAAAGAAAAAATGAATTGAAACAAAAAATGAAAAGGGAGTTTTTGTAAATTGGGTGATGAAAAAGTTTGGAAGGAGGGATAAGGAAAGCAACCAAAAAGAATTAAAATGTGCTATGTACCAGTACTAATCTCCCATGATGAATGTGATCATTATATAGTGCAAATACATACTAATAAGAATAAAAGATCTAAAAAGATTAAAGCAGAAACAAACCAGAGAATAGAAAAGCAATTTATAAATTTAAAAACTAAGGATTATTATTTGAAGAAATAAACCAAATTGACACATCTTTACCCATCCTAAGGGGGAAAAAGAGAGAAATAAAGGGGAGATAGGAAAGTTATTATACTTGATGCCACAAAATGATAAAAAGGATCATAAAGAAAACTATGAGCAGCTACATGCCAACAAGCTGGATAACCAAGAAGAAATGAATTCATGGGAAAATACAATCTGAATTATGAAGACATAGAAACTGCAAACAAATCTATAAATAGTAAGAAGATCAAGTCAGTGATTAAAGTCTCTCTACAACATAGAAGCCCAAGCTCAGATGGTTTCACTGCCAAAAGTTTAGAGAAAAATGAATACCAATATTTCAAAAATTTTTCAAACATTGAAGGGGTGGAAATACTTACAAACCTACTTTATGAGACCAGCATGAGACTAATACTAAACTCAAAGGTAATAAAAGAAAACTAGAAGTTTTAGTGAACACAGATGCAAAAATCCTCAAAAACCAACTTGGAAGCCAAATTCAGCATTGCAATGTAAAGATCATACACTGTGATCAAGTGGGATTTGCCTCTGAGATGCAAAGGTGTTTCCACATGTGAGAATCAGTTAAAGTGAAATACCACATTAACAAGTACAGGCTAACTTCCACACAGAAAACTTACATGTGGAAAAAAAGGAATTTGAAAGAAATTCAACATCTTTTTATAATAAAAGCCATCAACAAACTACTTAAGGAACAAACATGCTTTAACACTGTAGAAACCCTGGATGGAAGCTCTATAGCCTGTATCATACTCAATGATGAAAACCTAATAGCATTTTACTAAGATTAGGAACAAATCAAAAATCCACCTCTTTTCAAGAAAATGCTGAAAGTTCTAGCCAAAGCACATAGGGTTACCAGAGGAGAAGAAGAGGAACTGTGTGGGCTTAAATGGTTAATTATGCAAGATGAATAAGTTCTGAGGTTTGCTGTATGGGGCTTTTCCTACAGTTCATAATTCTGTGTTGTTCAGTTAAATACCTGTTAATGGACATGGAGCTCATGTTAATGTTCTTTCCATAATAAAACCTGACAGCAAGAAGAACAAAAAGAAAACAAAAACTAGCAACCCAGGTGTTGTTTTGAGGTTAGGTTGGTCTGCCAGTACAGACTCAGCTCTGCTACTAGAGCTGACTCATTGAAAAGCGATTTTATCTTTCTGACTTTTAATTTCTTCAACCTGCAAAATGGGAGTACTAAAACCTCCCTGCTTCAGATCACAAAATCACAATTGTTATTGCCTTGTTGTCACTTTTGGAGCAGGGGATTGGGTCTGTGGCCCTGTGCATCCCAGACAGGTACTTTACCATGGAGATATGTCATCAGCCAATGCAGTTATTATTAATACAGTCT
The DNA here is from genome assembly GCA_004025085.1 of Thryonomys swinderianus. Taxonomy (NCBI): domain Eukaryota; kingdom Metazoa; phylum Chordata; class Mammalia; order Rodentia; family Thryonomyidae; genus Thryonomys; species Thryonomys swinderianus. The sequence continues at coordinate 35,949 of PVIC010003569.1, read as the reverse complement.
TCTCTGTAAGTTCTAGATTACTTTCAAAGGCTCCACCACATGATTTGGTCCAGAAAACAATGTCACCTTCCTCATGAAAATCTAGGGGATCTTAGGGATGGATTCCAATGGTACTGGGAGTAAGTACTGAAGCTAGCATTAGAATTGAAAGGCCTTTGGGTTCCTAGTCGAGTTCTTTCCTTGGTATAATGCTCATACATCATATACAGTGGATCCTCAAATTACAGCCTACTTGATATACAAACAACTTGGGTTATGACTGGAATTTTAGTTTTAACTTACTACCAAAGTTTTGCATTTTGACCCAGATGCTGGGAGCTTGTGCTTCCAGATGGTCTCACACAGATTTAACCCTTAAGGAGTTTTGGAAGGAGCATGACAACCTCTTGTCCTGTACGAAGTTAACTGAGATATCCTGGGCCTAAGACCTTCTAAGGACCCTGAGATCTTTCCAGAAGTGTGGTCTAAAATTATACAGCAGAGAGACTTTGAAGGCAATTAACCGACTTGGGTTACCATCAGCACATGGGATAGAACTGAGTTTCTAAGTAAAACGTCTACTGCTGGGATTTGAATCTAGGATTTTTGGCTCCTCACGGGGTGCTCTCTTGGTACAATTCATAGATATTATTAAGTTTAAAGAAAGACATTTTCCTGGTCAAAAAGTTTCACATCATCTTGCTGTTATTCCTAAACCTTTTCATTTTTAGCATTGCATCTTGGTCAGTGTCCTAGAAATATGGATTTTGTGTCATTTAAAGCATATGAAAGGGGTTGAAAGTTGGGTGTTTACCTAGCGAAACCCTATAGAGAAGTGTGTTTGTGTGTATGTGTGTGCATGCGTGTGCATGCATTTGTGTTATGTAAAGAGATCATTCTCCTTTAAAGGGGAAAAGCCTACAGAAGTGAGAACTTCCTGCTCCTAGTTTTTGCCAAAATAGTTGCTGGTAGAATGAAGAAACTGAGAAAACTCTAATCATATTTTGCCACTTTTATTTCTATGGGATCTTCTGAGCCATTTTTACACCTGATACATAAACCAAAGGCAGCCTGCCCTGGGAAGACCACATGCAGCATGAGCACAAATTACACATCTAATGGGAACAAAGAAGCCTTCCCCCAAGAGACTCTTGGAGTTATTATCCTGGCCAGAGCCTCTCAATTTCATCTTTTTAGACTTGCTTCTTCTGCCGAGCTTTCAAAAGTAGGATCTTCTGGGCTGAGATCCAAAACCTCGTTGGTATTTAAAATGCACATCTCTACATAAGGATAACAATCTTATCAGCAAAACAGTCCATTTATTCCATCTTCTCATTCTGGAAAATCACACCTAATTCACAACTCTACATTTCTAAAGATCTCAGTAGTGTTCTTAACAGTTCAGCCAAGAGCTAGCCCTGCTGTGATGGTCTCTTTCTTTTGCTCTATTTGGCTACCGCTACCTGGCTTTTAGGGTCACACACGGTGTCTGAAACCAGGGGGTGGATGGGAGTGGATGGAGCTATGTGAAAGTTCACAGCTTGGGCCGGGGCTGGTGAGACATCAGAAAGCTCTCAGAGAAAAGCCGACAGATGACTTCATGATAAATGCATCCTTTAAAACATCTAGGGTATAAAATATTAATGGAACCACTGCGTGGCCCCACAAGCACTTGAGATTTTTATTGATGCCCAAACATTTGAAAAATAGTTAAGCAATGTTTAATGACCTGGAAAAGCTGAGCTGTTCACCCAGTCTTGTGTAACTTGTGAAGTGCATGGAGGAGTCCCTGACAGAACTGTGCATCTATAGGGACATGTTAAAGAAGGCCCTTTGGAGTTTCTTTTAAAGGGAGAGCAGAGAAAAGGCAAAGTAAGAGTCTAATCAGGGAAAGAGAAGGTTGCAGAAGCATTTCCATAACTGCAGTGAGTTGCATTAGTCATTCTCCTGGAAAAGTTTCCAGTGTTATCAGGAGAACAATGAAAGAAAGTGTGTAAACCATACAGTCTGTCTTATAATGACTACCGACAGAGAAAATCACTTATTTCATTTGGGGTTGCAAAGATAATTATTAATTGTAGGATACACTGATCCTTCTAATTGCTAATGATTTAGAAAGTATAAGGCAAGGTGAAAGAGAGATGAGCATAGAAAACCTGTTGTGCTCCAGGCACTTTACTGAATGTTTTCATTTGGTTTCTCATCTTAATTTTCATTATTATGAAACATTATTATATCTATTTTATGGACTAGAAAATTGAAGGTAAAGGTTTTGAATAAATTGCAGAAGGTCACACAGTTGATAGATGGTAGTGCTGTGATTAAACCCCTTTACTGGTTTCCAGAGTCCATATTTAAAAGATAATCACATGCTGGATTCTTACTTTCTGAGAATCTGTTGTCCTGAATTTGGACCTTTCCAGATGGAGCTTTGTTCAGATTAGGTTTTAATTGACTGTAGACCAGAGACTTTAGTACCTTCCACATATGTGATAGACATGAGATTGGATAAAAGATGCAAAGACTTGGAAATCTTTAAAACAGTTTTGTAAAGCAGTAGATCTATCACTTTCCTCAACTGCAGTTTCTTTTTCTAAGACACACGAGAAAAAAATCACTGAGTTGGGTTATTATAATTTTCCATTGTAGTACAGTTTCCAGATATTTGTATTTTTGTAATTTTGAGTTCATATAACAGTTCACAAGCCATAAAACACAAGTAACTACTCTAATTGTCACTTCTTTAGAATAGTTATCATAAAGATCAAGTAAGTGGAGCATAGTGACTCATCAAAGTGTGGAAATACAGGACTGTAAACAGCCAAGACAATCTTAGGCGAAATGAATCAAGCTGCAGGCTATTCTACAACCTGAGTTCAAAAGGAATTGCAAAGTTATAGTAGTCAAAATGCACTGAAGAAATATAAAGACAGACACTGAACAATGAAAGGGAATAGACTGTCTAGAAACAAATTGTCATATTTATATTCAGTTTGCAGTGGGGATATCAAGATACACAATGTAGAAAAGAAAGACTGCAATAAATGGCATTGTGACAGGTCTGTATAAATATGAAGAATTACAAATTAGATCCTCATACTATGTAAAATAATTTCAAACTATATTAAAAATTTAAATACAAGACCTGAAACTGTGTAAGTCCTAGAAGAAATCTGAGCTCACTATGTAGCCCAGGCAAGCCTCGAACTCAGCAATCCTCCTATCTCTGCCTCCCGAGTGCTGGGATTACAGGCGAGAGCCACCACGCCCAGCAAGATTCATGACTTTGGTTTAACCAATGAATTATTTTGAATATGACACTCAAAACACAGGAAACCAAACCAGAAATAGGCAGGGTTATATTAAAATAAAACACTATTTTTTCCCCTACAAACAACATTGACAAGCAACAACCTTAAAAAGGAAAATATTTGTGGGCTGGAGGGTTAGCTCAGTGGTTCTGGTGCCTGCCTCGCAAGCGCAAGGTCCTGAGTTCGATCCCCGGTAACCACATATAATGCTGGGCGTGGAGACACGCCCACCAACAATCAACACCGCATACCACAATGCCGGACGTGGTCGCTCACGCCTGTAATCCCAGCACTCGGGAGGCAGAGACAGGAGGATTGCTGAGTTCATGGCAACTTGCCTGGGCACCATAGTGAGCTCAGGGCCAGCCTGAACTACAAAGTGAGACCCTGTCTCCAAAAAGCAAAAAAAAAAAAAGGAAAATATTTGTAAACTGTATATATGATAAAGGATCAGTAAGAAACTCAGTAGCAACAAAAAATTAACCTCACTTAAAAATAGGCAAATGATTTGATTAGACATTTCTTAAAAGAGGACACATAAATCCCCAAATCATATTAAAAAAATCTCAATGACAGTAATTGTCAAATAAATGCAAATGAAAACCACAATGTGATATCACTTGATACCAATAGAATGACATCAAAAAGGTGAAAGACAACAAATGTTGGGAGGAAGGTGGAGTAAAATGGACTGATACTTTATGTGGGAATCAAACTTACTATAGAAATTATGAAAATAGTTTCCTTAATGATGATACTCATATAGAAAGTTCATCAAAAACTAAAAATACCATACTATCTAGCAAATCATTTCAAGGTATAGGTCAAAAGGAAATGATATCAAAATGGTAAACTTATCCCTACTCCCACATCCATTGGAGCAATATTCACATTATTCAAGATACAAAATCAACTGAAGTATGAATCATCAGGAGAGTGAATAATGGCAACTTGGTATATAGATGTTATGGATTCTTTTTTTTGAGACAGGGTCCCACTCTGTAGTTCAGGTTGGCTTTGAGCTCACTATGTAGCCCAGGCAAGTCCTGAACTCACCAACCCTCCTGCCTCTGCCTCCTGAGTGCTGGGATGACAGGTGTGAGCCACCATGCCCAACATTGTGATATGTGGTACTGATTGCTGGTGGGTGTGAGTCACCACATCCAATATTGTATGTGGTTAGCAGGGGTCAAACCAGGGACCTTGCACTTGCTAGGCAGGTGGTATAGCCACTGAGCTAAATCTCTGGCCCTGTAATGGAATGCTCTTTAGTCATAAAAAAAAATCCTGCCATTTGTAACATGAATGAAAACAAAAGAGATTCATTAAATGAGATGATAAAGACGGATATCTTATGCTGTTGCTTAGATGTGAAAAATAACTTGATCTCACAGGAGTAGAAAGAGGATGGTGGCTACTAGATCTCTGAGATGTGAATGGGTTGGACTTGAAGAGATCTTGACTACAGAATGGAAATTTTCAATTAAGAAGTCCAAATCCAATTTCCCATTGTTGAGTGCATTTGGGAACTGTATATAAAATGTACCAATAAAGAATTCAATTTAACAAAAAGAAGCCTAAGTCCAAGACATCTGCTATATAGTAGGATGATTTTAGTTAGTAACAAGTTATTGTATTCTTTAAAACTGCTAAGAGAATAGATTTAGAATTGTCTCACCAGGTCGACCCGACCTGGCACCATCTGCAACCTCAGGGCGGACCCTACTCTGCCCCAGTGTGGCCTGCTGATGTCCCTGGCCCACCAATTGGAGCCGGCGCCATTTGCAAAACCCAGGGGGGAGGGGCTCCCACTCCACCTGGAGCTGTGCTGGGACAGACCAGGCAAGATAAAAGTTGAGGGATATTTCTTTTTAACTAATGCATTTAGCTCGGTATATTGTCATTGCTGATTTTGATGCTGTTGTTACTCTTTTTATTCCTTCATTTTGAAATAACTATTTTTTTTTTCTTATTTGCCTACTTTGCTGGCACTAAATCTGCCCAAATTTCTGGGTTTTTGCTCTCACTATTGCTTTCATCTGTATAGAAAAGGGAATCTAGCTTCTGCTTTGCCATCTACTCCTAGGGCCGGAGGGTTAGCTCAGTGGTTCCGGCGCCTGCCATCTACTCCTAGATCCCTCTATTCACCTCTAGTCCCCACACCCTCTCCTACCTTCCTGTCAGAAGCAATACTCAGAAGTAGAAGACTCTTAGGCTGCTCTACTTCTACCTCTGTATTATTATAAGAAGGTGTGCAAAGTCTCCAGTGGTCTTAAAGCATACAGTTGGCACTGTTTTATATATGTCCTTTTAGCCTCTGTTACCTGTTGGCATACATGAAGTTCTTGAGATCTGTGTGATCTTTACAAATCTGCTAACCCTATTTCATTCTCTTTCTGTCTCCCTACCTCACTGATTCCCCAAGGACCTTTTATCCCCAAAGGGTTCTGGGGGTACGTTTATGATCTGCATGTTGTATACACATTGCTGATTAATTCTAAAATTTGACATATGGACACAGAGATAACTCATGAGTTTAAAGTCTTCAGAACAGAAATTATCAAAACTTTTCATTTCATTTATGGTGTTCAATACTGATATTGGTACTGATAGTATTGTGGTATCAAAGATGATGTGATTTTTCTGTTCAAATACTTCCCATGATATGTCAGAACTGAGAACTCTCAAGCATCACTACAGTTTCAAGGTGCCACTTCCAAAGGGTCCCAGATAACAGAAAGAAAGAGACTTGCAACAAACATCGCTCTGGCATCAGGCAAAAAATTAAGTAATGTTAGTAACAACAAAAGAGTAGAAATGAGAAAATATTCAAAAAAACGAGACACAAAGATCACCACCACAAGGAACTTCAGAGAAAAGGGAAATAGAACAAACTGAAGCTCAAACACCAGGTCTTTTTGAGATGGTAACTAAAACAGATCTAATAAAATGGAAATCAGAACTCATCTCTGAGATCAAAACAGAGATGCTGTCCACAGTGAAGGTCATCATTAAAGAAGAGCTCAGTGAGATGATAGAATCCAAGATAGCAGAAGCAATGGAACCTTTTAAACAGCTCCAAGCAGAACTCCAGGCAATGATGAAGGAGAATGAAAGTTTGTGAAGTAGGATGAATGAAGCAGAGAACCGAATCTCAGACCTAGAGGACACCATAGCAACCAATGAATAGGAAAGACATAGTCTATGGAAAAGGGCAAGGGATCATGAGAAATCAATCCAACAGCTTCTAAATGACTCAAAGGAAAATAACATAAGACTGATTGGAGTCACTGAGGAAGCAGGAGACAGTGCAAAAGACAAAAAAAACTGTTGTCAGAGATAACAACAGAAAACTTCACAGGAAAAGAATTGGACATACAGATGAATGAGGCTTATAGGTCTCTAAAATTCTGTAACATAAAAATATCTACACCTAGACATATAATTATCAAGGTTCCAGATGCACAACAAAAGAATGAAATACTGAAAGCAGTGAGAGAAAGGAAGAAAATCACCTACACAGGGAAGGCCATTAGGATCACAACAGACTTTTCACCACAAACATTCAACACAAGGAGAGCCTGGAGGGAAGTATTTCAAGCATTGCAGGAAAACAACCTCCAACCTAGACTGTTGTATCCTGCAAAACTATCTTTCAGAATAGATGGGGAAATAAGACACTTCCATGATAAAGAACACCTGAAAAACTTCACAAATACAAAACCTGCACTCCAAAACATCCTAAAGAACATCTTGGAAAAAAAACACAGAAAATTCCATACCCATGAGACCCAGGAGAGTGAATTCACTGGGGCAAACAAGAAACTAAACAGAAAAGGGGAAAAGCAAGGAAGAAAAGAACCAAGAACAGGGAAACATGGCATCTCTGAATATGTCCATATCAGTCATAACCATTAATGTCAATGGCCTCAATGGGCCAATTAAAAGACACAGACTAGCAGATTGGATCAAGAAGCAAGATCCTACAATCTGCTGCATACAGGAAACACACCTAATTCAGAAGGAAACCCATAGACTGAAAATAAAAGGTTGGAAAA
>PVIC010003569.1:0-28501 GCA_004025085.1 Thryonomys swinderianus | reverse complement strand
GAAACACAGGAGTGGCTATCTTGTTTGCAGATAAAATAGAGTTCAAACCCAAACTGATTAAAAGAGATAAAGAAGGTCACTATATTCTCATACAAGGAACTATCCAAGAGAAAGAAATAACAATCATAAATATCTATGCACCAAACTCTAATGCACCCAACTATATAAAACAAACATTACTGGACATGAAAAACCAGTTAACCACGAATACAATAGTAGTAGGGGAATTTAATACTCCACTGTCACAAATTGACAGATCAACTGGACAAAGAATCAATACGGAAATACATGAGCTAAATTAAACTTTTGAGCAAATGGACTTATTAGATGCCTACAGAATTTTTCACCCTACAAAGCGAGAATATACCTTCTCAGCTGCTCATGGATCATTCTCCAAAATAGATCACATTCTAGTCCATAGAACAGGCTTAAGTAAATGCAAAGGAATCAAAGTTATCCCCTGCATACTATCAGACCATAGTGCCCTGAAACTGGAGCTGAATAGCAAAAGAAGTTCCAAGATCCTCACAAACACATGGAAATTGAACAACACTCTGTTGATCAGCCAATGGGCCACAAAAGAAATTAAAGAAAAAATTAAACAATTTCTACAACTAAATGACCACCCCAGTACAACATACAGGAACTTATGGGACACAATGAAAGCAGTTCTATGAGGTAAATTCATAGCAGTGAATGCCTACATTCGTAAAGTAGAGCAAACTGAAATAAACAATCTAATGATGAACCTCAAAAAAGAGGAGCAAGACAAACCCAAAGCTCGTAATAGGGAGGAAATTATAAGGATCAGAGCAGAAATTAATGCAATAGAGACAAAGAGAGCAATACAAAGAATTAATGAATCGAAGAGTTGGTTCTTTGAAAGCATAAATAAAATTGACAAACCCTTAGCCAACCTTATCAAACAAAGGAAGGAAAAGGCTCAAATCCATGCTTTTAGGAGTGAAAGTGGGGAAATCACCACAGACCCAGTGGAAGTCCAAAGGATAATAAACACTTATTTTGAAAATTTTTACTCCAAAAAGATGAAAAATCTATAAGAAATGGATAGATTCTTAGACACATATGAACTTCCAAAGCTGAGTGAGGAGAATATAAAAATGTTAAACAACCTGATATTAATCTGTGAAATTGAAAATGTAATAAAAAACCTACCAACAAAGAAAAGCCCTGGTCCTGATGGCTTCACTGCTGAATTCTACAAAACATTTAAAGAAGAGTTAATGCCAGTACTTCTCAAATTTTTTTTTTGAGAGAGAGTCTTGTTTTGTAGTTCACACTGGCCCTGAGCTCACTATGTAGCCCAGGCAAGCCTCGAAATCAGCAATCCTCCTGTCTCTGCCTCCTGAGTGCTGGGATTACAGGCACGAGCCACCCACCATGCCTGGGCTTCTCAATCTTTTTAATGAAATTGAAAGGGAAGCAGTACTCCCCAAATCATTCCTTGAAGCAACCATCACCCTGATTCCAAAGGCAGAAAAAGATATAACCAAAAAAGAAAACTACAGGCCAATCTCTGTCATGAACATTGATACAAAAATCTTCAATAAAATACTGGCAAACAGAATACAGAGAGTTACCAAGAAAATCATATACCTGATCAAGTTGGATTTATCCAAGGGATATAAGACTGGTTCAACATACATCAATCAATCAATGTAATACACTATATTAACAGACTCTAGGACAAAAACCATACAATCATCTCAATAGGTGCAGAAAAAGCATTTGACAAAAATCCAACACCCATTCATGATCAAAACCCTATAGAGAATCTGAATAGATGGACTTAATCTCAATTTAATACAAGCTATTTATGAGAAACCAACAGCCAGCATCATACTTAATGGCCAAAACAGAAACCTTTTACACTAAGATCAGGAACGAGACAAGGATGCTTGCTGTCACCACTCTTGTTCCATATAGTGCTAGAAACATTAGCCATAGCACTCAGCCAGGACAAAGATACAAAGGGAATAAAGATAGGAAAGGAAGAACTTAAACTGTCATCATTTGCTAATGATATGAGACTGTATCTAGAGGATCCTAAAAACTCAACCAAAAAACTGCTAGATTTAATTACCAAATTTAGTAGTGCTGCTGGATACAAGGTCAATGCTCAAAAATCAATAGCCTTTGTCTACACAAACAACAGACTCACTGAAAGAAAAATTGGGGAGTCAATCCCTTTCACAATAGCATCCAGAAAAATGAAATATCTAGGAATCAGCCTAACAAAGGAGGTGAAAGTCCTCTACTCTGAAAAATATAAGACTCTGAAAAATGGGATAGAAAAGGATATCAGAAAGTGGAAAGACATCCCTTGTTCCTGGGTAGGGAGAACCAACATCATCAAAATGGCTATACTCCCACAACTACTATACAGATTCAATGCAATTCCAATTGAAATTCCAACACTATACTTCACAGAGCTAGAGAAAATCATCCAAAAATTCATCTGGAACCACAAGAGATCTAGAATAGCAAAAACAATTCTAAGCAACCACAACATGGCAGGGGGGTGTTACAATCCCCAACTTAAAATTCTACTATAAAGCCACTGTAATAAAAACTGCATGGTACTGGCAAAGTAACAGACCTGAGGACCAGTGGAATAGGTTAGAAGATCCAGAAACAATCAGGCGATATACTAAGCCACCTTATCTTTGAAAAAGGAGGCAAACATCCCCAAAGGAGGAAAGACAGCCTCTTTAACAAATGGTGCTGGAAAAACTGGGCTTTAACCTGCCAAAAACTAAAGCTAGAACTATCTCTTTCACCATGCACAAAACTAAACTCACAATGGATATGAGACTTAAACATTAAAACAGAAACAATAAGCCTGCTGGAAAATAGGTGAGGTAAAACTCTTGGAGACATTGGCTTAGGCAGAGACTTTATGAATAAAACCTCTATAGCACAAGAACTAGCAGAAAGAATCAACAAATGGGATCTCACTCTACTGAAAAGCTTCTGCACAGCAAAAGAAGTCACTGGCACTGCTAAAAGACAACCAGCAACCTGGGAAAAAAATCCTTACTAGCTCTTTATCAGACAAAGAGCTATTATCTACAATATATAAAGAACTTAAACAGATCAGCCTCCCCAAGTTTAAAGATCCAATTTAAAATAGGCATCTGAAATGAACAGACACTTCTCAGAGGCAGAAGTCAAAGCATCTAAGAAGCATATGAAGAAATGTTCAACATCACTGATCATTGGAGAGATGCAAAATGAAAACAACACTGAGATTTCTTCTCACTTCACAAAGAATGGCTGCTATCACAAAATCAACCAACAATAAATGCTAGCAAGTCTGTGGAGAGAAAGGAACCCTCCTCCACTGTTGGTGGGATTACAGACTTGTGCAACCATTGTGGAGATCTGTGTGGAGATTTATCAGAAAACTAGGACTAGGGATCCCATTTGACCCTGCCATCCCCCTGCTAGGAACATACCCAAAGGAATTTAAGAAATTGCATTGGAAAGACAAATGTACACCTTTGTTCATAGCAGCTCAGTTTGTGATAGCTCAATCTTGGAAACAACCCAAATGCCCATCAACTGGAGACTTGATAAAGAAGATGTTTTTTAATAAAATGGAGTATTATTCTTCCATAAAGAATGACAAGATTGATTTATTTATGTGCAAATGGATACACCTGGAGGACACACTAATAAGTGAAATAAATAGATCACAGATAGGCAAATACTGGATCTTCTCTTTGTTATGAGCACCTGTAGATGTAAATGAGCTCTAGAAAGTATGACAGTTTTTGTAGAATGGGAAGTTTCCAAAGGAAATTTGGCATGGGAAGGTAATGAAGGGAAGGAATAAATATGATTCTGAAAGAAAATAAAAGAGCATGTATATGGGGGGTGGGGAGGCGTGAGTGGGTAGGGATGTGGGTAAAAATGAGAATTAACTTGTATCATATACTGGTACAAATTCCCCAATGTTATGTGTGATTGTGAGATTTATATAAAATATACCAAGAAATAATTCAATTAAAAAATGTCTCACCAGAAACAGGTGCATGAGATAAAACTTTCATTAATTAGCCTGCTGATACTATATACATATATAAAATTATAAATAAATACTCTATCAATTACAAAATAAAAAAATGAAAATAAAAGCAGACAAACCTCGCTTTGGTTCAGGCAAATATAACTGTAGAAAAGACATGTTTAACAATTTTTTTTTTTGAGACAGGGTCTTGCTTTGTAGTTTAGGCTAGCCCTGAGCTCACTATATGGCCCAGGCAAGTCTCGAACTCAGCAATCTTCCTGCCTCTGCCTTCTGAGTTCTGGGATTACTGGTGTGAGCCACCACACCCGTTACTATGGTATGTGGTATTGATTGCTGGTGGGCGTGAGTGACCATGCCCAGCATTGTATGTGATTACCAGGATTGAACTCAGGACCTTGCACTTGCGAGGCAGGCGCTGGAACCACTGAGCTAAATCTCCAGCCCCCCTTTAACAAATCTTTTAAATTTCAATAAACATGGATATATCCAGATGGAAAATGTGGGAATATAGAAAACCATAATGTAAGTTACTGTTAATACTCCCTTATAAGGATACTCATATTTAAAATAGTGGAGTTGTTCTTAAACACATAACAAGTAATATTTAAGATTAAGATAATCTTTTCAAAATATTTATGGATATTTAATATCATCATATGATCAAGTTTAGTCAGAAAATTAGCATCAGACATTTTAGAGGATCCATGATCCTAATACTGCATTTGTAATTTTATAAATGTCAATTTTTGAATAAAGGGGTCTAAAACATTTTTGAGATTTCCAAAGCAAGTCAATGATTATGAAAATATTTAGAAAGCCGTAAGAGTCTAGTTATGTGCTCCTATACTTCAAATCCTGGACATCTGATGTGAAGGGAGAGAGAATTACATATAGTTTATTAGTGAAAATCTCTACTGGAAAGTAGAATCCACACCACAGATTTCAACAAAGGAGATTTATTTTAGGGAATGAGTTATGCTAATTTGAAGGAACAATAAGACAAAAAATTAAAACATCAAGAATACAAAGAGTGCTGGTCCTACAATAATTTGACTTTCAATTAATCAAATTTATGGTAAAGTGTAAAAATGCTACACATTCCGTAGAAACTATATTCAAGTTTTGAATTTTGATCTTTTCCAAGGGTAGCAATGTTTTATCATATTCTTTTATGATTCAGGGTAGGGGCAGTGAGCCATGGCTCCCAACCAGTCATGCAATCATGAGATTAAACCACTCATACTCTAAGGTATACTAGGCCACTCAGCTAGTATGTGAGTAGGTCGGGTATATTAGATGAATTTTCCACTTGTGTCACTTTCAGATTATTATGGGTTTATTAGAATGTAGTCCCACTGTGAAATGATCAGACATATTTCAGAACAATAAATTCTGGGACAACTACTACTCTTAGGGATGATAAACCAAAGCAGCTGTGAGAACCTTGATGCTTTTAGGAACAGCTTTGGAGACTGGTGATCAAAACTGGAAACACGGCCACTATTAACTGAGGAGGACAATAGGACCATTTTTGAAAGTGTTACACAAAACTTGATGCGGGAACACAGAAGCACTAGGATGATTTTGATGTAAATAAGATTGGGGCACTCTTCTTATTCGCTTTGTAATGCCTCTGTACTCCCTCCTGTCAGCAGAACTGGAAAGGAACCCATTTGAGAAACGAGTCTGGGAAGTGTAGTTCAGTGTTTTTGGATGCAGGGTAACATGGTAAGTATATGAAACTAGATTTAGATAAATAACTTATGCTATGTATTTTAGAGTTGTATTGAACACACGTGACAGGAATTTCTTTACGCTTTTAAAGGTCTACTGAAGATGCTTAAATGAGTACATCAGCAATTCTGTTATTGCAGAAAAAAATGGAAAGCATATAGTTCAAACGGAACTCTACTAAAATTCTATGAATATTTTTAGAACAATTCCTGACATTTTCTCAAAGATCCACATGAGGACAAAGCTTACTGCTTCAGTGGTGTAACAGGACTTAGGCAAAGGCATCATCATCATTCTGCTTCTATACACTAAAGATGTGGGTACTGAAATTAATACATACTGTTACTATTCAGTGGAGTCCTGAAAATGAAGGCGGGTGCTGGAAAGTTTCCTGAGTAAAAGAGAAAAGGAGAAAAAAAATCCATGGAGATTAAAGATAGGTCCAAATAATAAGTGATTTTCCGGTAACTCTCCTTCCAAAGACCTCAAGTGAAGCAAATATATTAGTGATAAATATGACTAGAAATCTGAACACCCAGCCAGAAAAATAAAATGAGATTTGATCAGCCTTTCAAACTTTGTGTTCATATAGATGGACTTGATCTTACATGGTAATAGCTTGTTGAGTAACTCTCAGCTCCAATCAGACCAAAAATAGGTAGGTGGGGTGTTTAGGATGGAATTTGAACATACTCAACCAGAGGAGAAATAGAACTGGCTGGAGCTCTCCGTGGTCCTGACATTGGTAGCGTGTACTTCTATGTGCTGATGGCTCCAATACTGCCTGTCTGACTCTTGGTTTCTAACTTGACTTTCCCTATTCTGATAAGTTAATTGTTATCCGCCCTTGGATACTCTTTGCATTGCAGTTTATTGATTATTAAAACAAAGGTTACGATGCTTATACTTCCTAAAATGTTTCAATTTCTATTAGCATATTTAATCATCCCACTAAGCTAATAAAGTTGGAACTGATAATTTCACTTTATTTTACAAGTAAGGAAATTGAGGCATCAGAGGTAAGTGACATTTTCAAAGACATTATTTTAATGACTCATCAGAGACTTAAACTCAAGAATTGTAATTCTAAAGCCTCTGATCTTTCTACTTTATGCGATTACTTCAGGGACTAAATTACTTGTCTGATGCCTTGTTACTTTCTCAGTCATTATTATAAGTAAAGACACATGAAAAATAATCTATGATTCCAATGTATTTGGAGACTATTAAACACTATATTTTTATATTTATAATAAATAATGGACATTTGAATATCACAGACCTAAAAGGTTCATAGGAAAAAAAAAATGTCCTGCTATTTTGTTTGATCTAGAATATTCCTATTGTGATAATAGATCATTAGTTGTTATGGAGCACCTGGGGATTGCATCAAATATGATACTGACATTTCATAAAACACTGGGAAAGTATTGCTTTGTTCCATATCCTGATCCTTGATCTTTCAAAATCATAATTCCTATTCTTCATAGATTGTCATCCAACTATTGGTTTCTTTCAGGCAAGGACTTTGGCTATTTGGGAGGATTTTTCAATATTGCTACATATCGCCACATATGGCCTATACTTCCACTGGGTTTAGTGACTAGGGACAATAATATTAATGTACACCAGAATTACTTGGTAGAAAAATATACAGAGCTGATGATGAAAGTTGATTTTATCTTGAAGTCTTTGTTTATTAAGGGTTTACCAGAGTTCCATGTTTTTAGTGGCACTTTTGTATAAAATGCCGTTCATTGAGTCAAGTTATTTGTGGTGTGTTAGTTTTTAGTAGTTCCATGATTCTGAAACATTAATAAGAAGCTAATTAGGCAACACAACTAGAGCAAAAATAGAAAAACAATGACAATGATAAAAAATAAAGGATGGATTTCATCCAACATGAGTGGCAAAATTTCTATACTAAAACTTTCTGTTTTAAGTTACAAGGATTTTGATATTGCTAAGAAATGCAGGAGTCATTCCTTGAATGATCACTTCTTCCTAGGTGTTGGTAAAAAGGAGTGGAGGAAGTAGAGATGAATAAGATTAATTCCTTGTCTTAAACTCCTCATACCCTAGCAACAAGAGGATAGACATGCACACCACTTCCCATATGCTCTATAAAACAAATACTACTGAACTATGAACCTCAGAAAGGAACAACAAATTCTCATGACATAGTATCAGGAATGCTTCCCAGAAGAACTGACATTCAAATTACGACTGGAAGAGAGGAAAACATCTCTCCCTCATCATCGGTTACACTGCCATTGCTTGCCACATTGTAGCCTCACTGACATTCTCTCTCTTCCTACTTCAGGGCCTTTACACATACTGCTTTCTCTGCTTAAAATCTTGCCTCCTTCTTTGCATCTTGCTATTGTTATTAACCCCTTAAATTTCGGGTAAATGCTACTCCTCAGAGAATGTGGAGTGTTGGCCAGAGTTATGTGTGAGATGGCAGAGATAAGAGGCTTTTTGAGACACAGTCCAGACCTCCCAGAATGCATGGTTAAGGATGAAAGAATAACCCACAGGATAACAATCCAGATAGAATCAAAACATATTGCCTTAAGGAATGTATGCTCTGGCCCTTGTCTTCCCATACTTCATTAATTATTTAGATTAACTCTAAAGTCAGTAGATCACCTATCTTTTCCCTGTCCCCTATGTGAATTCATGGACAGATATCCTTCTTTTGTGCTTTATCTTTGCTTCCTGTTTCTATCAATAAAAAACCAGAATTTCACTTTGGGCCTTTTTTTTTTTTTTTGCCAGAAACTCTCATGCTGTGGAGGCTTGGGTGGAAGCAGACTCTCTTGGGCTTTCAGAGTTAACTGGGCATGAACCCTGAGTAATCTCTCATCCTTTACACCACCATGATCATGATTATGAAAAATGACAACAGAAAGTTGCTGGTTACTTCCTTCTTGGTATAAATAACATTCCCTACATTTTTCTTTCTCATGGTATTTTGACTATTGCATTTATAATAGAAACTATAGTTATTGATGCTTTAATTTTTTAAATTGATTTCTTTATTGGTACATTTTATGTACAGCTCATAATCACACTCAACATTGGGGAATTTGTATCAGTATATGACACAACTTAATTCTCATTTTTACCCATATCCCTACCCACCCCAAAACTCCCCACCCCTATATACATGTTCTTTCTTCTTTCCAAGTCATGTTTATTCTTTCCCCTCACTGATGATTTAATTTTTACACATTCATTTATTTCTTTTTCCATATTATTTTGGAAAAAGAAATCACCTGAGATCACCAATTGGATCTGTTTTGTTCAGTGCTGTAGCTTTGTATGTCAATGCCTATACCCAGCAGAGATTCAACAATCACTTAAAAAATGAATAAAGGAAAGCAAATGGGATATTTTAAGGTAAACAAGAACCCTAAGCAAAGGCTAACTGAAGTAAACCTGGATGGTAAATATGCTAATGACAGGTGATAAACTTTAAGTGGGCTCTAAGTCCATTTTCCATCCATAAGAAGAAAAATTGAAATGTGGTCAGGGATAAAGACATTTCACACAGAAAAGGATGAAAGCACTCAGTGAGATGAACAGAAGTAATAAATACCTGACTCTTGACAGGAAATTTGGTTTTCAGATCCACACCTTTTTGCCTCATGTTATTAATAGGAAATAAAGCCAGAGCTTTCCTCTTAGAGACACCCTTGTTCTCAAGTTGTAGTGCTGTCTTAGGAGGAATGCTTCTCTTCCTTGATGTACTAGACGACTTTCCTTGGGTTTAGATTTCCATGCCTTCCAGTGCCATCAGAAGTTTACAACCTGGCAGGACAAAACTGCAATGTTATCCTGGACCAAGGGTGGATCTGAGTTCATTCTGACTTCATCTTTTAGGCTCCAATATGAACTTACCTGCTTCACATCAAGTCCATGATAGCTCATCAGGAGTAAGAGTCTGCATAAAATGTAGGAACAAATTCTTACTAAGAGATGGATAATAATGGCTGACATGAATTGAGTTCTGATCACATATGTTAGGCACTATGCTCAACAATTTTATATGGATTTTCTAATTAATTCCATGCAAAAGTGTGCAGTGTGGTAAGGCCTGAATTATTACAATTTTGTTATTTCCATCGCTGAGAGATGAGATTGTCTTAGGCCTTCATGAGAGTACTGGGCGCTGTAGCTTGAATGCTTACCCTACAGTTTACACGCACATATGCAATCCCAATAGGCAATAGCTGAAGATTGTGGCATGGAGATTTCAGCTATGTCTTCTCTGTTTAGACCCAAAAACAAGACCAGTGACTGGTCCCCCGATAGTGAGTGAGGTGCAGAGGTTCTAGTTGGTAGAAGTGATATTGGAGGATTTTGAATATTCAGCTAAGAGTTTTAGACTCAGTTACTAAAACGGGGTCTCTAGGGTTGTTTGAGTAGGAAAATGTTTTGCAGGAGAGCAAAGTGACAGAATGTTGCAGTTGAAGGGATGGAAGTTGTAAACACGTGGAGAATTCTGTAGTAATAGTTTATGGAAACTGAAGGAGGGTTATGGTGAAGGAGTATGCCTGGAGAGTTACTTTAGGGTAGATTTGATGGAACTCAGCAAAAAACTTGAAAGGAAAGAGGTGATTCTTGTCTCTTGGTTATGAAATACACATCTCTGCATCTCAGCAAATACACTTTTAATGATTGATTGGTATTTACTTAACATTCTCAGTTTACTAAGAAATATGAATTGGCTCCATCTCTGAAGAAGCATATGCTCCCAAGCTTCTCTGATTTATGACTGCTGTTAAGAAATAGCTGTTGAGGTTTAAATTCAATCAAATACATATGATGCCATACATGAACTTCTGTATGCCTGTTTGTAAGAGGTTATATTAAATTTATTATGTATTAACAATATGATATAATGACAATTTAATAGTCTGTTCTACTAACTTCTCCGAAGTATTTTAGGGACAACCTTAATAAACAGACAAGAGATAAGTTAATTCTGTAATCCCAGCACTCGGGAGGCAGAGACAGGAGGATTGCTGAGTTCGAGGCTTGCCTGGGCTACATAGCGAGCTCAGGGCCAGCCTGAACTACAACGCAAGACCCTGTCTCAAAAAAAAAAAAAGATAAGTTAATTAAAGCTGATTTAAATGAATTAAATTGAGAAGAAAGTAAATGTTTCTCATTCTTTTGAGTTGAGCTATCTGGCTAATAAAGTATCTAAAAACTGTTAGTGATATATATATATATATATGTATATATATGTATATATAAAAATGCATATCTACACACCTACATAGTCATCATTTTGCTTTTATTATTATTTATTGAATATTAAAATTAGTATTAATTAACTAGTGAACACACCTGCCAGAGTAAGATATTGAACTTGCTTCTGAATTCCCTGGTAGCTAAAGTAAAAGGAAAATACAGTATATCATATAGTGTACATTAAGTGACTAAATAAAAGATATATTTGCTCAAATGGACAAGCTCTCAGCACAGCAAGGAAGTCAGTGAAGAGTTGTCTTAATAGTCTTTGGATAAGAAAGCTTGAAGTAAATAATGTTAATTTCTCCTCCTGCTGCTTCCTTCTAAAAGAAGTTTGCTTGATTGATGCATTTTTTAGTATATTAAAAATTTGGGATGTGGCCAAGTTAGAGTTACAGAATCATCAAGTTGTAGTAGAAGGACTTAGGAAGAAAATTGCAGACTGAAGACTAATATCACAAGTTTTATTAGTAGGGTACTCCCTCTCTACCTAGGAAAATATAATTTATAATAATAATGATAAAAATACCTACAAAAGAGGGTTGTTATAATGACTAAATAAGGTGACAGATGTTACTGTGCTTAGTATAACATCTGCCATAGTGCATTTGCTGTGACTGTTTAAGTGATGTACCCAATTAGAAGAAGGCTAACTATATTGCACATGATATAGACACAACTGCTAATCCTGATATGTTAGCTCAATTAGATAAAGAAATAAATAGCGTATTCATTGAATAGTCTTGGGTGTTATGTATGGTCTTTGATCCATTCTGCTTTGACTCTCAACTCCTGCTTTGCTTCCCAGCCCCTATGAACTAAACAGGACTCCATTGTGCCCTTTTACGATAATATTCCATCTTGGTTATTCCAGTTGGTCATGGACTAATCCTCCCCACAACCATGAGCCAAAGTAAAACTTTCCTTCTTTAAGTTGTGGGTATCAAGTTTTGTATCTCAGTGACAGGAAAGCTGAACTAAAAGCAGCCAAGAAACATATGAAGAAATGTTCAACATCACTGGTCATTTGAGAGATGCAGATGAAAGCAACAGTGAGATTTCATCTCACTCCTCAAAGAATGGCTGCTATGGCAAAATCAACTGGCAATAAATGCTGGGGAGGCTGCAGGGAAAAAGGAACTCTTCTCCATTGTTGGTAGAATTGTAGACTTGTATAATCATTGTGGAGATTCCTCAGAAAACTAAGATTAGAAGTCCCATTTGACCCTGCCATTTCCCTGCTAGGAATATACCCAAAGGAATGAAAAGAATCATATTATAAAGTCATATATACACCCATATTCATAGCTCAGTTTGTGATAGCCCAATCTTGGAAACAACCTAGATACCCATCAACTGGAGACTGGATTAAGAAGATGTGCTTTTTTTAAACAATAAAATGGAGCATCACTCTGCCATAAAGAATGACAAGTTTAATTCATTTATGTGCAAATGGATACACCTTGACACACAAGCAAGTGAAATAAATAGATCACACATATGTAAATAACATATCTTTTCTCTGGTATGAGAACCTGTAGATGTAAATCTTTTAGAGTGTATGATAGATTTTATAAAATAGGAAATATTCAAAGGGAATGTGGGAGAACGTAATGAAGGGAAAGAATAAATATGATTTGGAAAGAAAAAGAAATAGCATGTGTATAAGGGGTTGGAGGCTGTAGGTGGGTAGGGATATGGGTAAGAATGAGAACTAACTTCTGTCATATACTGGCACAAATTCCCCAATGATGAGTGCAATTGTGAGCTGTATATAAAGTGTACCAATAAAGAATTCAATTTTTAAAAAAGGTGGGGTTGTTGGTATCACTGTATCTGACTATGTTTTGTAGAAGCCCTTGGAACTGATTGTTTGGAAGGATTTGAAGAAAAGGCTTAGGGATGCTCTAGAAGTCTATATAAAAGACCCTGATGGATGACTGTGGTCAGAGATCAGAAGACCAGAATGCTCATAGGAATGCATACATAAAGAACAGGCTAAAGAAGTTTCTAATGGGAATGAAGAATCCATTGGCATTTGGACTAGAGACCTTGTATGTGGTTAAAAAATACTGGCTACATTTTGCCCTCTCCAAAGAATTTTCAGGGAAGTGGAATTAAGGGTGTTGGACTAATTAATCTAGCAGAAGAAATTTCAAGACAGTCCTGTATTCAACACATGGCATGCATAAAGCAGCTACTTTTAGTCTGATTTAGTGAGAATTAAGGGCAAAAGGCAGAAGAGAACATTTTTGAAAGTTTAAATTTTGGCCCAGAAGGAACCATGTGTATATCCAGAGATGAGTGAGATATGGATGCTATATATACAGTACTTTAGTTCATCGATGCTTTTTTTTTTTTTTTTTTTTTTTGAGACAGGGTCTCGCTTTGTAGTTCAGGCTGGCCCTGCGCTCACTATGTAGCCCAGGCAAGCTGCTGTGAACTCAGCAATCCTCCTGTCTCTGCCTCCCACATGGATGCTTTTGTTTGCAAACAATTTAGTGTGCAAGCAGAAGGCTTTGGCAGAATTTTGTTTTTGCTTGTGAACTCTGCACCAGGTGACAAACATGACTGTGGCCATCTTTCTTGTACAAACAAGAGCACAGCCATCTTTTTCAGAATAGTGACGTGAGATGGAATGGCTACAGCCCCTCAGACAATACCTTGCCCAGATCTTCGTGATGGGTCCCACTGACAGCTATCATTAGGTATTGAAAGAATTCACACCCAAGACAGATACACGAAAGACATCACCTAACTTGGTCCTCACATTAACCCTGAGAGGTAAGTTACTAGGAACACCTACTTTATGGGTCACGGTCACAACATAGAAGTTTTTTTTTTTTTTTTTTTTTGCAGAAATCAAATAAGTTTTAACTATTTATGTTGGAATTGAGTCTTTGCCTTTGAAATACAAGCTTTGGGTTTCAATCCCTGAATGGGAAATGCCACTCAGTTCTTTAGTGACTTCTCTTCCTGTTAATTCAGGCTAATTTTATGTATGCATCTGTTAAGAGATGGGGAGTAGGTATCAATACGTCTTTGGTTTAATTTTTTTTGAACAGGAAGGCATTACATCATTTTCACTCTCTCTAAAATTAGCAAGACCTACAGTGTGTTTAGAACTTACTTTATTCAAGGTACCTTCTAAGCACTTCATACCTACATCCCCATCAAATTGCCTTCTCTTAATAATTCTGAGAAATAGGCACAATTATTAACTTCACTTTTTAGATGAACATAAAATGACTGCTCAGAAAGTTAAAATAAATTGCCCAAGGTCACACAGTAGGGAGCTGGAATTAACTCAAGACTTAAGGCTGGGTAACTCTCGATGCTTTGATGTCCACATGCAACTACATGAACCGAAGACAGGGTCAGCCGTTGTGCCCTACAGAATAGAATGAAACTGAACTCTTGACCTTGAGAAGGTCACTGTGCAGGTGGAGAATCTCTTAGGGAAGCTCAGCATCCGTTCGCCTGCACTATCCTCTCAGGTGAACTCAGAAGCATGTTTGATAATTCAGCAAGTTAGCATCTGTGGCTGCACAGTGGAGGAGAAGCGGGGAGGGAGGGAGCCATGCAAAGCTGAGGATCAGCACCGGCATCTTGGGAAGGAGGGGGGAGAAGTCAAGTCTGCGTGAGCAGTTAAGAGTCTCTACCTTGCTATGGGAGATAGTGGAAATTCTGATTTCCCCAGACAAGGCTATTGAACCACAATCCAGGCTGAGGTTATTTATATTCCCCTAACAGCCTTGTTTACACAACCTGCCTGGATGCAGATCAGCGTGTGGAAGTGGTGGAGGCGGCGAGGTGTGCAGCCGGAAGGGACTGGGGGATTGGTTTTAGTCATGTAGTGTTAACACGGCCACACATGACTGCCCACATTTCTGCAGCTCAGGGAGAGAATGAGAACACGTAGTCCCCAGGACACTGGCCCAGTCCTGCCCGAGCCAGAGACAATGCAAAGACTGGAGTGGACTTTGATTACCCCAGTCCGTTCCTTCACGGCTGCCCCTCACCTTTCTTTTCCAGCCACAGTCCTCGCCACAGCTCCCCTCCCTTCTGGAGGCTCCTGGCTCTGCATGAATCCTGCTCCTTCATGCTTGTGTGCTCTGCCCAGGCCGACCTCTCTTCTGAGAATGCCCTTTCCTCTCTTTTTCAGAAAGTGTGTAATATGTACCATGGGTGGGGTACCAGATGGCTTGAAGTAGTCCACTGGCAGAATTCTTATTGTATGCAAATATTTATTATGTTAGACTGGAGTCAATTTAAACAAGGCGCTGGATCTATAATAGTACAAGTAGATATAGGCAGGGCAAATACCTTGATGATAGTACAGGGATTACTGCCATTTGGGAAACAGTGCTGTTATTTATCTAGCACAATCTGCCTTTTACAGCATGTGAGACAAGATTGGAATTTCTTTCTATCCACAATACTGGCCACAACGTTTGAAGTGTACACACCTGGTTATAAGGCCTTCCTTCCTGCGCATGGCCCATGGTCCCATGTGGACCTCAGATCTTTGCTTTTCAAGCCCAAATCCTGCCAGCACCTGTGGGAGACATCAACTTTCTAAGGAAATCGCCCTGTACCGCCGGTTCCTTCTCTTGGTTTCTCCCTTTCCATCTCCATCCCTCCTCTGCCACCTTCCTTTTCTTCCTGGGTCTCTCTTTTCCAACACTTGGCAAGAAGTAACCCTGCTAGAGTTCTTCCGTTCATTCTACCATCTCTATCCCCCTTTTATTCTTTCTGTTTTTTTTACTTCCTTTTCCTCTTTCTAACCCTCCTCCCTCACCCTTAGTAATGAATAACCTTTTTCCCGTCTCCATAATATGTGCCAATTTGTATTATATAAATGAAACCTTGCAACTTTTAGTCTTTTTTTTTCTAACTCGCCTTAATCCCACTGAGATTCATTCAAAATTTTATAATCTACACTTTCATTACTAGGTAGTACTGCATGCTATGTCTGCAGCACAGTTTAACTCCTCATCTACAGAAAGACATTTTGATGTTTTATTCATTTCTACTATTACCAATAAAGCTGCTGTGAACATGTGCAGGTTTTTGTGTAAACATAAGTTTCTATTTTTCTAATGTAAAACTTCAAATTTGAGTGCTCAGTTGCATTATAGTGCATGATTAATTTCATGGAAATATGAAGTACTCTATTTCAGATTAGCTATACAATTTTCATCTTCACCAGCAGTGTACCATTGGCCCCATTTCTTTGAATTCTTGATAGCACCTGGTGTTACCGCAATGCTTTGTTATAGTCATTTTGATCAGTAGAAAGGGGTAGCTTATTGTGGTTCTAATCAGCGTTTCCTTCATAGTCCTTGATGGCAAATGTTTTTTCATGTACTTTTGGGCATACGTATGCATTCCCATGTACACACAGTAAGCAGGATGGTGGGTGTGGGAAACAGCATGTGAAATGGTGCTGCTATTGTCCACAAGGCAGTATGAATGCTGGCTACTGACTCTGCATTGTCTGGCCCAGGTTTGGAAACCAGTTCAGGGACTTGTCATTGTGACTCACAACTTGGCCTTCCATCTGTTGTTAAAACTCACTCCTGTTCCTGAATTTCAAACTCACCTAGGTTTCTTAAGGAGAAATAACACAAAAATCATACAGATTTACAAGTGTAGCACTGGATAATGAATTAGGAAAATGGTGACATACAAGCAATGTGTTGTGCTATATAGTCTTTTTCACCAGCAATTTTTCTCTTCTGTTATTCACAGTTAAGCAGTTACACTTGACATTCTTCACTATTTACCCTGAGCCCTTGTTAACATAAAGCACCCTACAGCTCACCTGTGATTCAATAAATAGGCACGAAAAAGGTCTGTCTTATTCAGCAAACCTATTCTCCGAGGTGTTTTTTCCCCATAGAAGATAAAACGAGCATTGTTGTATAGGCGTAAATTGGACCAGGAGCCTTTGGAAATGTTGCTGTTTCTTTGCATATGTCTTATGAACACTCACATGTTATCTCTAAGCTAGCCCAATACACATTGTGCTGTGTTAGCTAAATGCTAAAGTCAACCCCTAGTCAATTCGACAAGAATGTTGTTTTTGAGGCCATGTGAACTTAGTATCAGCTTTATATGTAAAACCATTTCCAGGAGCAGAGACAGAGCCATGATTCTTGCCAGAGGGAGGAGAGAGAGAGCTCATCAGAGGCCTCTGCTTTCTCCATATCTCCACTCTTCCCCCTCGGACTCATTACCAAACAGGAGCTGAGGTAGGGGGCATGTTTCACAGGATCATAGAAATCACGAAGAAGCCTAAAACTGTACCAAAAACCCATTTTTGGTGGTTAACAAAATTGAGGCCCTGAGAATAAAAAAATTCCCAAAGTCACATAGCCTCCTGTGAGTGAGCACCCAAGGGAAAGGCTCAGCTCATAAACTGCCTTCAGCTGGGTTAGTATGAAAGACTGGTTTTATTCCTTCATTCACCAAGGAGCCAAAGATACTCCAGTTTCCTAAGTGAGTGCTGTTGGCCACAGAAGAGCAAAAAGTCAATGTGAAATCTTAACTTGGGGGAAAAGTGCATTAGTTTGGAACTGAAGTACTTTAAACTTCAGTATAGTGATGGCTTGGTTGTCTGAATGGCATTTATTGGGAAGGGGTAAGAACTTTGAGGGGTAGAGCCAGGTGGGTTGTCTTCTGGTCCTGGGGACATGTTCTTTAAAGGAATTGTGGAACCAAAGTTACTTCTTCTCTTTCTTTTTTGCAACCTGTCCAAGAATTGGTGGCTTTTCTCTGCATATTCGTCATAATGTGCTGCCTTACCACAGGCCCAGAAGAAATAGGCTCAAACAATCGTACACTGGAACCTCTAAATCCGTAAGCCAAGAGAAGCCCTTTCTCTTTTTAAGTTGTTTGTCCTAGGCATTTGTTATAGTAATGGAAAGCTAACACAGTAACCTAATCATTTTCAAAAGGATAATAACAAAGAAAATAACCCAGGTTTAAAAAGGAAGAGGACTCTCTTAGTGATTTATAAACTATGCTTTCCATGACAAGCAATAGGCTTTGAAAAATGGGATGATTTTGAGAAATCCAAAATGAAAGCCTGTGACTGTAGTCATTTAGAGTGATAGCGAGAAGGAAGAAGGGACATCTCATGTCATTTTACTCCATAACACTGGTGAAGGGTCTTATAGTTGCTTTAATAAAAAGAACGTATGATGAGAGTCTATTTAGTGGTAGAAGAAACATGCTGGAGAAGGGCACATTGTTGTAGAAACACACTTGGTGTAGAAACTCTTCATTCCAACAGTGCTTGTTTTGAAAATGTCGCAGTACCAGGTCATGGAATTCATGAATAAAATCCTTTCCTTATTTTGACTCAAAAGGAATAAAGATTTATTACCTTTCTAACCAGGGAAACAGTATTGACCCAGTGGCTATTTCAGATTTTTAGCACTGTGGGCAAGAATATTTATTGCTTTTAATTACCATAAAGTAGCAAGGATCTTGTTTTAATAGATTTTCTCCCATTTTCCCACTCTTGTTTTGCAATTCTATGTGTAGGGAAGAAGAAAAATGCTATTTCACTGTTAAGTAAAAATTTTCAGACAAAGATGATAAATTAAATATGACTGAGGCTTGTTTTCAATCTTTTTCTACTTTCTCTTCAATCCTAGAAAATCAAACTAGTGTTACGGGAGCGAGTGAGTACGTGGAGGGCCCTGGACTGACCTTCTGCTTCTCTGTGCAGGAGAGAAGAGCAGCAGCACAGGCTTGGACCGGGGTGGAGCTTCTTCCACTCTCCAACTCTCAGTTCACCCATTTGTAAAACGGGGATAAAAAGGATTCTTTGCGGAGTCATCCTGATGTTCAAATGGGATAATTGATTTTTAAAAATCCTTAGCAGAAATCTCAATACATACCATGCCACAAAAAACAGCAATTTGTTATAATTGGGAGTACAAATGCAAGATTCTTTCTCTTTCTACATGCACGTGCATGTGCACACACACACACACACACACACATTTTTCTCCACAGATCCATACACAAACACACTTGTTTTCTCTTCTCTCTTTCACTCACTCTGTCTCTGTATCGGTCTGTCTTTCTCCCTTCCTCCTCCCTCTCAAATGTAGAAAACTGTGTCAGCATTATTGTCTGATGTCCAAGGAAGAGTTCTCCCAGTCATCAGGCAGCTAAGCTCGGTGTCTGACTTCACCGGGGTCTTGCGTGGACAAAGGAAGGGCGTTCTGGCAATTGCAGGTCATGTGTCAAGAGCTAATACTTCTTGTTATTGTGGGACAGTAAGTCTCTTCATTTCAGGTTGCTGATGAAAGCTTAAATGTTAGAAAAGAGTGCTTTTTGGCTCCTTGTAAAAGAAGAACATGGTACTCAGTTGTATAGACCCTTAGATATTGAATTCACAGGGAGGGCTATTCAACTCAGTTTAAAGCCACTCCATTGTCCACCTGAGCCGGCCCATGGCTGCTTGCTTGGCAGAGAGTCCCTGCTTGTGCTTTAACCTCCTAGAGCTGGCTTCTGTGTGGAGGGACCTCTAGTGGGAACTGCAACAATATGAATGAGCACTTGCCTTAGAAGGCTGTAAGGCAATGATGTAGCACACTGAATACAATCTTTCCACTGTCTTGCTTACTTCTCTTTCCCCCTACCTTAGGCATTTAGTATTTGCTAAGGGGGCTATTTTCTAAAGTCTTGGATCATTATAGGAGTTGATCATGATTTATATGTGCCATCAGGCAGGAAGAAGAGAATGGAGTTTGGTCCAGCAAGACAATGATGGGAAAAAAACCAACTCACTACTATTACCATGATCATCTGTTATTTCTTTGGTGCCTGTGAAGTGCCAGGCATTTTGATAATTCTGAGGTACTATAGGTCACTGGATAAGAGCAAGGGCTGCCTGAATTCCACCACTCACAAATTAGGAAATTTAGTCAATTTTTCTGGGCCTCAACATCCTCTTCTTTCCATTTGGGATAATAATATCTACCTTACAGAACTGCAAACGCTTATAAGACATGTAAAATAGTGCTGGGCCATAGGATAGCCTCAATATATGTTAGTTGTATTTACTACTCTTCTAATTTTACTTGGCCCTTGCAACAGTCCAAATAATTAATTTCATTATCCTCAGTTTACAAATGAGAAACTGACCCTTTTAACTGGCCCAGGCTCACACAAATGGTGGGAGTGAAATCAGAATCAATCCATTCATTTGCATACTGAGCATGTATTGTCCATACTATGTAGCTAAAGCTATGATAGCTCTACAGACTTAAGAAGCAAAAAGATAGAACCTCTGTCCCTAGGGAGCTTATAGTCTAATCAAGGGGGTGGTCAAACAATTATAATAAAAGGTGGAGAGGATAATGATATGCAAATTTACAATAAAGGGTTCTGGCAGATCATCTAATCCAGCCTGGAGGAGTAGAGCTAAGGGCATAAATGCCTTCTGAATCTCCAGAGATATGCAGAATAAGGGCTGCTGGAATATGTTTAGATGGAACAAAAGCTCAGAGGCAGCTGTAGGATATCACAGTAGAACAGAAGAAAGGACAATGAAGTAGATCAAAGGAATAAATAAACTCTGATTAGGCAAGACGTGATATGGACTGTGCCATGAAATTTGGACATCATTTTTGGACACTGTCATGTGGTCAAACAGGGGCCAGCAAAGTGCTAGGGACATAAGAACCAATCTTTTTTTTTTTTTTTTTTTTTTTTTGAGACAGGGTCTCGCTTTGTAGTTCAGGCTGGCCCTGAGCTCACTATGGTGCCCAGGAAAGCCGCCGCAAACTCAGCAATCCTCCTGTCCCTACCTCCCGAGTGCTGGGATTACAGGTGTGAGCCACCACGCCCGGCATTGTGGTATGCGGTGTTGATTGTTGGTGGGCATGAGTCTCCACGCCCAGCATTGTATGTGGTTACCGGGGATCGAACTCAGGACCTTGCGCTTGCGAGGCAGGCACCGGAACCACTGAGCTAACCCTCCGGCCCCAAGAACCAATCTTTAGGTGTTAGAGGTCAATGTGAAGACAGATACATTAAGCCAGTGGGACTGTTAGGTAAGAGGGCCTCACTTAGAGAACAGGAATGAGAAAGAAGGCTAAGCATCAAATTTAAAGAACTAACATGGTTTGGATGTATAGAGTCAAGGAAAGAAATAGGTCACACCAAGGAATGTTCCTAGCTTTTGGTTTGGATGGTCATTAACAAGGGTAGTTGGCTTCCCATAAAAAGAAAAGACAGAGAAAACAGGGTTAAGGACTAGTCAAGGAATTGGATAATTGTAGTTTGCTTTTGAGGCATCTAGTATCCAATTTTTATGCTGAGGACAAAGTGAATATTGGGCTGAAAGTTGAGGATTGTTATCATATTATTGAGTCAACCCAGTGAAAGTGGGGAAGATCAGCCAGGAGGTGGTGTAGAGGAATGAACAAGGGCAAAACTCAGGTAACTGGCATTTCAGGAATAGATAAAACAGATGAACGTCTATGGAGGCAAGAGAAGGAGGCAAAGATAAAAGAGGAAATCAAGGAAAGTACTGAACCCCATAACTTGAGGTAGACATTTTAAAAAAGGAAGTAGATCCAAGATTAAACACAACAGAAGTTTCCTATGGTGGAACAAAAATGGAATATGCTCATTGGACTTGAGGGAACTGGAGGTCACTAGAGACTGAGCCTATGGGCCTCAACCTGGCCATGTGTGTTTGCTCCTCCAGGATGCACAACCTTTGCCCTCTAGGCTATCAGCCTGGGGGAGTGAGGAAAAGCCCGCAGACAAGTTGTTAGGAGATTCGACTCTCAGCCTTGTCACAAGCTCTTTGGGGAACCCTGTACATCTTTGTAACTCTGACTCTTTAATCGTATCACAGCAGAAGTGACCACTGGAAAGATTTCAAAACTGTTTTGTGGCTTCCAAAGAGCAATCAAATAAGAAACTTGGCAAAATACACTGCTAAATCACATCACCACTGAGCAGAGGAAGAACCAAATTCCTCAGGGTCCAGTGGCAGGAAGGTGCTTAAACCTGGGGTGGTCCTGGAAGATTCTTCTGGCTCCTGTCTCATGCTCTATCCAGTTCACTCCAGAGCCGCAGAGTCCACCACCCAACCTCTGGCCTTCTGTCTCACCCATTCAACTGGGAAGATTAAATAAAATAATATATATGAGGCTTAGGTATGAATGCTAAACCCAGAACCTACCAATAAATGGAAAATATAATAAGAAGTTTGGATTATTGCTGTCCTTTTCTGTGGAAACTTCTGGAGACAAGATGCCTTCATGATGGTTTTCCACAAAGGAAACAGCGAGTTCATGCATTGTTTGTCGTGCCTTTGCTCCCTGTTAATAACTGTAGACAGAGCTAACATCTCCTGGTCTAGAGTCACCAGTTCTTCATCCCTCATAAGGCTCTGCAAGGCCACATTTTATGTCTACTTTCACAAAATAGGACACACAGAAAGAGGAAGAGAATCTCTGTTAGTGAAAGAGCGTATGAAAGAGTTTTGGTTTTAAGAGACTTTAAGGAATAGAAATACGTCAGGGAATTCAAGAGTGCTGATGTTCCAGCAATCAAGAAAATTCTTCCTAGTAAATTTCCATATCAACCTCATAATTGTTATCAGTGATAAGTGTGCTAGGTTAAGCAGCACTCAACAAAATACAAGAACATAGTTAAATTACAGAGATGAAGAGAGGGAGAAAGGAAGGATGGCAAGTAGAGAATTAAGATGCTGGTTTGTCAAAAATGGAACAGAAGAGTGGAAAAGGAAGCTCAGGAAGACCAAGAGATGAGAAAAAGGATGGGAGAGAGGAAGTCAGGAAAATAGGGAAGAATGTGGAAAAAAGAGAGATGGAGAGGAAGAGAAAGGCTGAAAGGAAAAGAAACAGACCTAAGGCCAAGCAGGGAATGAAAGGCAGCAGTTGAAAAGAAAGACAATGGACAGAGAAAGAAAGGAAGAGGGAACAGAGTCGGGACTTGATTTCGGCTTGACTCCGGGAATAACCGCATCTGTGGTCTTCCTCATCCACCTCGAAGAAAGAGTTCCGCAGTGACTTGAAAGCAACAGGGCACGGCTGCGCTCTGCATCCTGCGGCCCTTGCTGGGAAGACTTCAATGTTCTCCACAGGCCGGAACAGGCTGGAGATGCTTCTTTCTTCCTTGCCGAACAACTCACCCCTGGAGATGCTGCTCCTTATTCTTGTCTTCCAATTCTTTGAGAAGAAAGAAAATAATAGGGGAGAAGATGAATTGAGATTTCTTTATATGTTCACTGAAAATGAACACAGACAGGATACTTTTCCAGTCAATGGCTCTCTTGTGAGGCTTTAGTTTCTCTACCAGCAACCAGGGCTACCAGACATCATCTCCTTTATTTTTAGGACTCCTTTAGAGCTTGGTGTAGTGCCTTTTATGCGGTGGAGGCAAACAGATGCTTGTTAAATGCGTGGTACAGAGCAGCAGATTGAAATGGTAACATTTTGCAGACCTTTGACTTGCGTAGACAGGAGCAGACACTTAATTCAGTGAAAGGCCGGAGATTCAGACAGGTAAAGCAGTGTGCTTCAAGTCACACAGCTGGTTGAGGACAGACACAAAGTAACTCTGGATCCTGCGGCTTTCTCTGGTCCACCCCTCTCCCAGGAAACCTGTGAGTCAGTCTGTACGATCAAGGGAGGCAAAAATCTCTTCCTTTAATGTGGTTATAACTCACTTACAAATTAGGTAATTTTGGGGGGAGTTAAATGATTTTTAGTTTACTTATTAAGCGTTTAAATGCTTCTCTTCCTACAGAAGGCATTATGCATATTGCATAACGGCCATTATGAAAACTCATTGAAAGGATTTTCCAATTTATCCCCAAAATGCAGCCATGTGCATGTGCATACATGCATACACACAGACATGCTTCTCCATGTGCCCAAATCTTTTAACATGTGTAAAATAATTCCAAAATATTGCATTATGAAAACAGGGTTATGAAATGTTATATTTGTGCCACATCCCATCTACCTATAAATGCTTTTGTACCCATATTTTTATTTTCATAGAACATATATGAGATGGAGAGATGAGACATAGGATTTTTGAGGTATAGCCAAGGTTAGAAGTGTTTTTAAGCATGACAATTAGAGCTGAAAGGGCAGAAGGTGCACGTTTTTTGACATAGAAGCTGTTCAAATTACTAAGGTTCTGGGAATCAGATGGACTTGGTATCAAATCCCACCCTAGAATGCATTAGCTGTGTGACTTGGGCCCCCTTTGTGGATCTTATTTTCCTCCTCTGTTTAGTGGGATAATAAGAATGAGATCTCTGACGGTGTGGTAAGGGTGAGAGGTCCCATCTACAGAGTTCTAAACACACAATGGCTGCTCAACCTTGTGGTTATTATCCTTGGGTCCATCTGGTCTACCCGTCCAATCACTGACAGACTCTGGACTTCCTTACTTCCTCTTTGGCATGGAGGGAAGATTACATATCTGCATGCGCAGAGGAAATGTATTTCCGCTTTGGATCACAGTTAACCTGCCATTTCGTTCTGCAGAGCGCAAACCCGTCCACTTTTCAGTTTGGAGACGATCATTGCTGATTCATGCCTTTGCCTCGACACTTGTCTTATCCCATTTCCCCTTCAGGGGAATGAATTTTCTGCCAGATTGTCTATTTTTACAAAAGCTGTTACATTTGTGATTTTTTAATTTTTATGTTTCAGCAAGTTGGAATCTCTCTTTAAAGAAACACCACACATCAGCATCTGTAGTTGGTCCTGAGGACAATCGGGACACCAAAAATAGTCAAGGCGTAACCTGAAATTCTGATTCTCTGGGGGATGAAAGCGAGCAGTGCCTTTCACCTGGTCTTTGGGACCACTGGGCATCAGGAAAGTTGTTTGGTCAGGAGGATGTTTGTGAGACAGGAATGCAATGATACAGAGCCTGGGTGTGTGCACTGTCCTTAACTTCTTGTCTGAGCTTGGAAGGAAGGAAATACCTTCATTTTACTTTGGTTTGCTCGTCTCTAACACAAGGGAGTCAAATGAAATAATCTCTGTGGCACTCTCAGGTTTGCATTTTATTGCATCTTTTGCTGAAATCCTGTCAAAGCCCAAAGGAATTAATTTTAATGGTCAATTGCTAGGTGCTCCGTGGCTGTGGGGGGGATAATTGGGAAATACGGTCAGTAGCTTTCAAATCAACCTACACGGTGACCCCCAACTCTGCCTAATTGCTAAGTGGTATCTCTCCACCAGTCTTTGAACAGACTGAATCATAAATTAGTCCTGTCCACATCCACGGGTTTCTATTAGGTAGAGATATTTTATAGAGCATAATTGTACATGGACACTACAGTAAGAGCTGTCTCACCTGCCATTCTCTGAGCAAAACCCTCTATTACCAGGCAAGTCTGCATTCTACCTTTATGCAAAATGAAAAGAAAAAAGTCAAGTCAGCAAGCTGATATCCTAGGTTTATCCTGAGAAAATAGATTTGATGATATGCCCTTGGGTCAAGTATGGATTTAACTGCACACCGTACAATTTTAGTAACCACATCCACAGTGCAATGATTCAATAGCAGTAGACTAAATGTGAATCCTGCAGTACTGATTTTCATCTAAAAGTATGAGAGGAGGCTACGTGGTGGCATTTATCCACAACAACACTAATATGGATCCATAATCCTTCCTACTCTCTTTAAAAATTATTTTAAAACATTTCACATCTAGTCCCGTTAAGGATCCTTTCATCAACTCCAGAGGGAAGGGAAAATATTGTTATTTTTGCCTACGGATGAGAAAGTTAAGACTTCATAGAAAATAATTGCTAAAGCTGGGTTGCTTG
Source organism: Thryonomys swinderianus (assembly GCA_004025085.1). Classification (NCBI taxonomy): domain Eukaryota; kingdom Metazoa; phylum Chordata; class Mammalia; order Rodentia; family Thryonomyidae; genus Thryonomys; species Thryonomys swinderianus. The sequence goes on along the minus strand of PVIC010003569.1, from coordinate 2,587 downwards.
GCATTCGCAGGTGTGTTTGAATTTAGCGGATGGAGTGATCACGTTGAGTTGGCATTTTTAATCTTCATTTCTCAGATGAGATTATTGCATCTCAGTGGGGTCAAGGAGCAAGGGTAAAGGTCAGGCGATTTACACACAGGGAATAGGCTTTTCCTGCACAAATGTATGCTCATTTCTTTCTCTGCCTTCCCGCTGACCTGTGCTAGGGTTTATACTTGGTCTTAGGAAGAAGGACAAGGAGAGCCCAGTAACCCTGGCCCTTTTGGGCCTTGAAGAGTTTGTGCTTACTCTTAGGCATGTTTGCATTTCATTATTAACCAGAATGTTTTATTTCCCAAGCACAGACAGTTTGCTTTTCATTTTGTACAACTCAGTAAAGTAAAAAGAAAATTGAAAGTGAATTGGTATTCAGGGTGTTCCGCGTCTCCTTCCAAGTGTGTTTCAGTCACAGACGAGCAGAATAGCTTGGACAGGAGATGGCTTTGTCTAGATTAGCCAAACAAGGTTTTGGGGAGCAGTAGCAGGGGTGGCAGTGGGGGCTCCAGATCGCCAGTCACTCTTCGCATCTCTCCCATTCTTCTACTTGTTCCCATCTTCAGTGCCATTTACCCTCTGTACTATCTTCTCTGTCCTGGGCAATGCTTTCTCTTAGCAGCCATTGGCCTTTCCAATAGTTTATTTGCTACTTTTCTTGCATCATATACACTTTTCTTCCATGATATACACATTCAACAAGAGAGCTGTTTTTTTTTTGTTTTCTTCAAAACATGAATAGGATCCTATCTAGCTCCTGCCTAAATCTGTCCTCCATCTCCCATTGCTGGGCCCACTCTTTATCCTGACTGACCTTCGCAGCCTTGTGACCCTTGAGCTCACTTACCTCTTAGACCCTTTTGGATCCCCCCTCCTCCCTTCTTCTTTATTTTATTCCCCGAGTTTCCCTTAAGCAAAGTTATTTTCTAGCTCAGGGCCTTTGCATCAATCTCCTTCCTAAAGCTTCTTCCCTACCCTCCAGCCCTCTCTGTTTCTAACTCTCCCATGGATCCATCTATTCAACCACACTTAAAACTCCTCGAGTTCTGACACGGCCTTTTCTCGGGGAAGTGTTACTTAATTTCCTAGCTGGGCCAGGCTCCTCTGGTATATGTTTTCGTGCATTTCCTTTTTTTTCTCTGCGGCGTAACTGTTACTATTCTATTACGTATTTACTCATTGGTTTAATTTCTGTGTTTTCTAAGCTGTGTGGGGGGACGGGGCCCATCTGTCTTTCACAGGTAAGTGATCTTCGGGTCAGGCATGCAGTTTAGCATTTGATAATATTGCATTTATTTGTTGGTGGAATGAATAAGTAGTCAGGATCATGCAAGTTATATTTCACCTTATTCCAACCCAAGGTGCAGATCACTCAGCCTGGCTCCATCACCTCATTTTTATGTACTTTTCTTCCATCATATACACATTCAAGACTATTAATTTGGGTTTAGCCTTAGCAATCCTAAAGGCTGCAATGAAAACATAAGACCACTTACCATTTCATCCACTTTCCTTTTTCTCTTCTCAACAGTTTTCTCCTTTGTCCAACTATTATTAACTTAATATGTCTGATCAGTAGAAGAAAAAATATATGTGCATTTGAAAGATTAGCCCTATAAAGCATCTACATGGACTGTTGGGTTAATTTATGGCCAGGCAGAAATAAACCAAAGTGATCATGCCAACTGAAAAGCTCTGCATTTTAAAATGGTGAAAACGTTTGCAAAAACCTCTGAAAGACAGAATTTCCCCCAATTGAATAGTTGTTTTTGCTTTCCTATTTTCTTTCTGTGCAAATAAAAATGTTTTCAAAAACATTTTTACCTTCCTACCAGCCAAAAGGTTGTTAAGCGGCTTCACACATTTTTCCCTCTGGGGTGTTCATATCTACCAAAGTTAATGGATGGAAAATTAATGTTTCTCTCCAAATGTTTCTACAATCACAAAGCAAATAGTTGATTCTGCCAAGATGAGAGTGTAAATCTGCCCCCAGGAAAAGGCTTTTGTCACCATTACCCACATCATTTAGCCAAAATTCAGAGATTTGCCTAATTATCATGATAGTTAGCAAAATTGGATTAAGGTACATCAAAGATTGTGCTAGGTATCCATCTGGCCACACCCTTTGATCAACTGTCCACCCCTCTGTTTTTTTTTTTATGTTAGACATAGATTAGTTTCTCTGCAACAAAATTTGTTTTTAAAGTGGTTCTTTCCAAATATTGTGACTGAAGTCAACACAACTTGAAGTATTTTCTAGGCAAGTAAAATGGTTTAATTACAAACCACTTCCCAAGAACTAGTTGCAACTACAGCCCATATGTCCACAGATGGGATGGACTGTTACCAATTTATGCATTTGTGTCCTGTTTATGCTTCTGTTTGTAAGGCTCATCATTTAATTGATGTTGATTACAAGGGAGAGCACATCAACATATCCCTTGTGTGTAACACACAAGATATGTGGTATTTAAATTTTTCAAATAGACTCTGATTTAACTAGTCTATAGAAAAGTCATGGGCTGGAGATTTAGCTTAGTGGTTCTGGTGCCTG
>PVIC010003568.1:0-68221 GCA_004025085.1 Thryonomys swinderianus | reverse complement strand
TTCTTTATGGGAAAGTTAAGACTCCATTTTTAAAAAAATTCTTTATTGGTATAATTTATATACATCTCACAATCACACATAACATCAGGGAATTTGTACCAATATATGACACAAGTTAATTGTCATTTTTACCCATATCCCTACCCACCCACACCTCCCCACCCCCTATATACATGCTCTTTTATTTTCTTTCAGACTCCATTTTATAAAAAAAAAAAACCTCGGGTCGGAGGGTTAGCTCAGTGGTTCCAGTGCCTGCCTCACAAACGCAAGGTCCTGAATTTGATCTCCGGAAACCACATACAATGCTGGGTGTGGAGACTCACGCCCACCAGCAATCAATACCACATAGCACAGTGCCGGGCGTGGTGGCTCACGCCTGTAATCCCAGCACTCGGGAGGCAGAGGCAGGAGGATTGCTGAGTTCCAGGCTTGCCTGGGCTGCATAGTGAGCTCAGGGCCAGCCTGTACTACAAAGCGAGACCCTGTCTCAAAAACAAACAAACAAACAAACAAACAAACAAAAACCTCACACCTTCTTTATACAGTTTTTAGTTAATGGGTATTTGAGCTGTTATGAAAATGGATGCACATATGTTGCTGTTACATGAATCTTTTAATTATTTCATATATATCCCTAGCAGGGGAACAGCAGGGTCAAATGGGACCTCTAATCCTAGTTTTTTTAGGAATCTCCAAACTGATCTCCATAGAGATTGTACCAGTCTACATTTGTACCAGCAGTGGGGAAGGTTCTCTTCTCTCCGCAGCCTTGCCAGAATTTGTTGCTGGCTAATTTTGTGGCAGCAACCATTCTTCATGGAGTGAGATGAAATCTTAGTGTTGATTTTCTTTGACAGAGAAGAAGTCTTTGCATAAAAGGTATTGACAGTAAAGGCCTACCAACAATAGAAATACATTCAAGCTTCATTACTTTTGATAAACTTTGTTGCTATGATAATGACAATAAAGTGAAGTATCCAAAATGATCAATTTTTGAAAACTAAGTGAAAACCATCACACATTTATATGTGTATATATGTGCATACATATATATACACATGCATACATATATATACATATATACATACACACATATATGTACATATATGTATGTGTATATATACACACACACTTTGAGGCCAATTCACATAGCAGAATTTTAAAAAGCACCACATTAATATCATGTGAGTTTATCATAAGGTATGTACAAGACTAGCATTGCATGGAAGTCATGTCACTGTATCTAGCCCACTGGATTTGCCTTTATTAATAATGTTTGGAAAATGGAGATAAAATATTTTTGCTTCTCTTCAGCATAACTAGTAATTCTTAATTATATCTAATTCTTATCTTCTATGCTGATTCACTGTGATTTGTTGATAAAGGTTATTTTTTTTGTTTTTGAGACAGGGTCTCACTTTATAGTTCAGGCTAGTCCTGAGCTCACTATGTAGCCCAGGCAAACCTGGAACTCAGCAATCCTCCTGCCTCTGCCTCCTGAGTGCTGGGATTACAGGCATGAGCCAGCACGCCCCACATTGTGGTATGTGGTGTTTATTGCTGGTGAGTGTGAGTCACCATGCCCAGCACTGTATGTGGTTACTGGGATCTAACTCAGGACCTTGCCCTTGCGAAGCAGGTGCTGGAACCACTGAGCTAAATCTCTGGCCCTGGTTATCTTTATATTTATTAAAATACTGAGCCCATGCTTTGCCTAAACATGACAAAAATGCCTCTTCAGATTACTGATTATGAATATAAGACTTTCTTTGGTTGTCATGAAAAAATTACAATACTGTTGCAATATAAAACATCTTGATGTGGCTCTCATTCTAGAAACCCGCCTTCTATTTGTTTGACCTCACTGATATTTTTTAGAGTTTTGTTTTTACCACACATTTTCTGTAGTAGGAAGATAAGAAACAAAAACAAAAAATCAAAAGGGAAGCACTTGCTTTAGGATTCAAGGAACAGATCTCTGTTTAGCCCACAGGAATGAGCAGTTACCTTTGAAGTTAGATTTGTAGGATTGATCAGTTTAGAGATAGGGGAACAATCAGTTTTCTCTTTACAGAAGGAAATGCCTTTATTTTCTTCTGTGAAGTACTTCTCCTTTGCTGTCTTTCATAAAATTCACTCCAACCTAATCCTCCTTAAAAGGATTTTAGTATAACTCTTCAGATCCAAGTTGGAATATGACATCATCTTCCATAGTCCTATAACATCCTTTATCCAGTCCCAACATATCACTGAGTTCCTTTCTACCTTTTCCTATTAGTGTATTTTAAGACACAGGAGGCTTAACTGAACTGTTTCCTTGAGTGTGTGGTACAACACCTGATCATGGAAACTAATAAATAAAAATGCAAAAAGTTAGTCATTAGTAGATATAATTTGCAATTACTCCAAATATTGAAGATGAGTTTCAGAGTCAGATGCAAATAATTTGAGGACTACTCTCAGGGTTTGAGGCCTGTATTGATCCCCATTTATATGCAACTCCTAATACTTGCTATTTACCATTGGCTTATCTTGATAAAAGATCTTTAATTAAGAAGGGATGAGGAGTAGTAGCAAACCATTTTCCACTGAACTTCAGTTGTGCTAATAATACCCAGTGAAAACCTTCCTTATTTTATTAGCTTTCTTTTCCTCTTAACCCCATTAGGGATATTTTGGCAATTTGGAGGTCTTATATACATTCTGTTTTTATATGATACATGATTGATTACATTTTTTATTTTTTATGTAGATTCATAACAGCAGTAGAGCCTTTGAAAAGGTCAGTTTAAAGCCAAGAGAATGAATTACTACTTAAATTGATCTCATCTTTATAAAGATAATTACAACACATTCTTCTACTTAACAGCAAGTTGACATATCAAACTTTTCAATTTTTCTTTTTGGTACTGGGGATCGAACTCAGGACCTTGCACTTGCCAGGCAACTGCTGTGGTGCTGAGCTAAATCCCTGGCCTGACATATCAAGTTTTTGGAATCAATATAGGAAAAAAGCCTCATTCTACTTTGTTCTTTTGTAAATTGGAGGAGTGAGGTTCAGCTTTCAGACATAGCCAAATAGAAAATTACCCCTGCCTATTTTCCAAAGTAACAAATAGCAGCAATTGACAGAACAATCAACTGTGCTGTTCTTCTGCCTGACAAGAATTCATTGCAAAAATGGTTTAATATGAAGGTTAGTAAATGACACAAAAGCTTAAAACAATTTAGAGGCAATCAGAAAGAAGAGAAATCAACACCTATAAATGGTCTGAAAATGAAAGTGGTGTGTGTGTGTGTGTGTGTGTGTGTGCGCGCGCACGTGTGCATGCATGCATGTATTACAGAGATGGGAATAGGTTGCTAAAATGTTACAAGAAAGCAAGGTAGTCAAAGATCCTTTGCAGCAATCTGGAGGATCCACGCGGTAGTGAGGAGACTTGTGAGGCAAGGACAGGAATGTGTTCCCGTCGATGGGACCCTAAGAGGAGCCAGCAGAACACGGGCAGCCCAAGGGTTAGGTTTCTCACCAGAACACAAAGATCAAACAGTGGAAACTGTGAAGAAAAGATGCTGTAAAGGAGCATTCGCACTTGTCACTTTCCAGAAAGACCCAGAGCAGGGCTTTTCTGTGCAACTCACATAAGGCTCTTGGAGTAAAAAGGGAAAGCAGAAAGATGAAAGCCCTTGAAGTGGGAACATTTCACCTACCACCTGGTTAGGAAGGCCTATAGACAAATATCCTATGGAGCTCTTTCTTTCTAGTGGTCAAATATATTACAAAAACATTTTGAAATAGTTCATGTTGAGCACTCAACTGAATTTGGCCAACAACACCCCCAAAGCCTAGCATCCATTTCCAGAGATTCCAGAAAGGAAGGTAGACTTATGAACACTGATTTCTGTCTGGTGAGATTAGTGTTAGACTTAGGTTAACCTAAGATAATAAATTTGCATTGCTTACAAATTCTGTGATTAGTTATTTGTTATACCAGCAATAGAATACCAAATGCAAAGGTCAAACATTCTCTCCCTCTCTAAAATAAATACACCACAAAACAAATTAATTTAACAGGATGTGATTTATGAAAAAATAATATGTACATGAAACATGTAATTAAACCTGCTTAAAGCTTAAAGATACTAATAAATGAGAATAACTGTGCCATGTACTGGTACAAATTCTAAATGCTGAGTGTGAACATGATATGTATATAGAATGTACCAATAAAATCAATTTTAAAAAACAAGCTTAAGATATTAAAAAGTTGGGAATTTTCTGTGGTGAATGTGCAAAGGCTAACCAAGAAAAACTGCATGGGAGTTGGAGGAAGGGGGTTGGCGAAGGGTCTGAAAAAAGATTTGTAGCCAATGCTAGAAACAGGAGATTTGCCTGAAATCTGAACACTCTGTACAAGAGGTGAGCTGATCATGTGACCCAGATGGAATGGATATCAAAAGTTTGATATCATATAAAGGGTCCAATCTGTGATTCAAAGCTCCTCTGAGTTCAGAGGGAAAAACCTTCCACTTGAATAGTCTGAGGAAGAATAAAGACCAAAAATCATGGGTTGCTAGAGGGAAAAGAAGAAAACAGAAAAGTTGGGGGTCATGTAAGACAAAAAGGTATGTGTGTGTATGTGTGTGTGTGTGAGAGAGAGAGAGAGAGAGAGAGAGAGAGAGAGAGAGAGAGAGAAAGAGAGAGAGAGAGAGAGGGAGACACAGAGACAGAGAGACAGAGAGAGAGGGACTCTGATACCAAAGCTCAAGTCAAAAGGTAACATCTCAATAAAGGTAAAGATTTTTAAAAAGTACCATCTCCACTGTAAGATTTTCTAACATGAAGAGAATTACCTACCTTAGTGGAGGATGTTTTTAATTACAGCAGTAGAAAAAAGATAGGTGCAAGAGACAACAGGAAGAAAAACACACAAATTGAAACCGAGGAGCATGGATAAATATTGCAATTTAGTGGAGAAGGTATCTGCTTGTTTTTCTAAAAGTAAGAAGAGAGATGCGTGACGAGAAACCTGGAGGAAGAGAGGAGCTCAGGATTTGGTTTGATGTAAGTGGTAGAGGGCTAATGAAAGGCTGTGAGGATTTGTGCCGGAGTGTGGGAAAGAGTTGTCAGTGACTTCCCTAGGAGGTTAGAGCTGGCCATGGACTTTGAATTCTTTTTGATAAGTGACCTTCTCAGAGATGAAAGGCCTGCTGAAAAAGTCCTTCTGGGAGTGTGGTGATGCAGTGGATGGACAGGAGGTCTTAGGACACAGGGTCCTTGTGGCTCCTGTGGATGGAGGTGCACCTGGGGATGGGCAGGTGCTCCCCGCGCCAGGTGAAGGTCCTCATGACTGCAGACGGCTGCCTCGTGTTGAGGGTGCAGCCTCCTCACCTCTGGTCCTGGCTTCCCATCTGAGCTGGCAGCCATAATCAGGCTCCTTCCCTTGACTTTTTTTAAAAATTGAATTCTTTATTGGAACATTTATATACAGCTCACAATCACACTCAACATTGGGGAATTTGTACCAGTATATGACACAAGTTCATTCTCATTTTTACCCATATCTCTACCCCCACCTCTTATATACATGCAATTTCTTTTCCTTTCCAAATCATATTTATTCTTTCCCCTCATTATTTTCTCTTCTCTCATTCCTTTTGAATATTTCCTGCTTTACAAAATCTATCATACATTCTAGAACTCATTGACATCTACAGGTTCTCATACCAGAGAAAAGACATGGGACTTTTGCAAAAGGAGACAGAGTTGTCACTAGACAATGATTTCTTAGTTAAGCAAACTTCCAGCTCATTTAGACTCTCATCATCTAACTCACTGCATGCCTCCCATGTCATATCCATTCAACAAGTATTTTTCACTGTCGTGGCAAGATGATAACAAATAATGAAGAGAACTCGCATCCAACTGGATTCTTGATGTCACCAAGGAGCCGAGCCGTTCCACAGACCCACCACGAAGTCTTGTTGGATTAGGCACTGAGATTTGGAAATGTTTTAAATAACTACTGTAGATACTTCGAATTTCTTAACTAATAATAAAAGATCAAAGATAAATGAATAGAAGTGAGGTGTACTATCACAAAGCTTTAAATACATGGTTCAACAGCGAGGGACAAAATATATTACTGAATACCAGAAAAATGTTTATATATCATATTCTGCTGTAGTAAAATATCTTGTGGAAAGGTGCCCTGTAAAAACTTAGGAAATGGTTTGGAAAATATGATAAAGTAGGAAAAGGAGTTAAAGCATAGACTATTATCATATTCATAACACATGGTGCTGCAGGCTGCATTTGATAAAGGATTAAGAGAAAAAATTCGTCGATTCACACCCAGTATTTAAAAAGAAATTGTGTCTAAAAACTTCAGTCTTTCAAGGTTGTAAAACAATAGCTTTTCAACTCCAACTCATTGTCAGTAAAATAGAAATGATAAGACTGTTACCTTTTCTTAAAATCTTCTAGTGGGTGGAAGTATCCCTGAGTAAACATTCAGCCAAATATGCAATACCCAAGTGCATCTGTTTAATTGAAGGATGAGCTCAAAAAGAAAAGACCAGGGGTGGTTTTCTACCAAAACCTGAGAGATCGCGGTCCAATGGAGAAAGAGTGGGAGGCTAAGAGCTCAAGGGAAATATTTCTAGAAAAGAGATGTGTGGTATAGCTCATGGTGAGGGAACTAGGAAGATTCAAACTGCTAAGTTTTTAAAAAGTAATATTGTCAAGTAAATCTGAAACTTCTCTAAAAAAGTTAAGGGCTTTTGGAGCTTGTCAAACTGCAGAAAGAGGACTGAGTATGTTTCTTGTTTCTTAGCCTTTGCAGAAAGACTATACAGTACTATGGATGTCAAGGTAAGGCAGGTAATGGAATGTCGGGAAATCTCTGGGGATGGGCCCGTGGGTGTCACATAGGATAATTTGCATCAAGTTGGTCATTCATTTATTATAATAAGTAGTAAAAATGCAATTATACTTATTATAATAAAGATGCAACTCATAAATTTAACTTTTCCAATGCCAGTAGCAAAATGAGAGCATGTAATAAATATTATGTTGACATGAATTTTCCATTCACTAGGAATAAAGAGAATGTATATTTATAAAAAAAGAATTTAGGATAAGATCTGAATAATATCATATAATACCTTGAAAATAAAAATGCAGAAATTACACCTTGATATTGAGCAGGGGAAAACTGGGAAACAACTGATAGGTAAGGTTAGTACGGAGGCTGCATTGTTATTCACTGGATGCCAAAATGGAAAGAATCCAGTGTCTGCCAGGTGAATACTGCCAAGTCCATGAGAGCAACACCGTAGGCACCAGGTGGCCGAGGGACCCAGCAAGGGAAAGACCTTGACTGACTGTAGAGATGAGTGATGGACAGAGTCATAGAGATCAGTAGAGGGCGCAGTTGAAAATCCATCTGGAAATTTGCAAGGAGGAACTTATCTTCATGACTTCCAAATAGTTCACAAGTCCTGTCAGAAGATAAGCTGCCACACAAGGACCAATGCCAGAGAGCCAAAGAGGTGTGGGTGACATTTTTCCTAATAAATAAATCATCTGAGATAGAAACAAGACATTACTTTAGTGATTGTGTTAAAAAGAAACAAGGCAATATCTTGGAGCAGCACACAGTATCTAAAAACACAGAATGATGGTGGACAGCCTCTTTGAGATTTGCATATTAAAGTTAAAATTAATGAGTTATGGAAGACCTTGTATTCATTAATTATGATTTCAACATATACATACAGAAGACACTTGCATCCCACCCCTCCTCATATACAAGGAAACGCATTTGTAAATTTATTAAAGTCTAAATCTGAACAACAGATGCACACCACAGATTGTCATGGACAGAGGTGTCTTCAGAAGTACAGACACTAAGTAGAAGTGAGTCAAAAGTGGCTTTTAGGGAAAAGTTGGGGCCCTGTCAACAGATGACAGATTTGTTTGTTTCTGACATGCCCCAAAGCCTCTTCCAAATAGACCAGATGATGCAGTAAAGGAAAACACATAGTATCGCAGGTGTCTCTTCTTATTGTTAAGCCAGGACACCCCCAAATCATTTTCGCCAGGGTTGAACCATTACACAATTCTGTTATTTTGCCGGGCGTGGTGGCTCACGCCTGTAATCCCAGCACTCGGGAGGCAGAGACAGGCGGATTGCTGAGTTTGAGGCTTGCCTGGGCTACATAGTGAGCTCAGAGCCAGCCCGAACTACAAAGTGAGACCCTGTCTCAAAAAACGAAAACAAAACAAAACAAAACAAAACAAAAAAAACACAATTCTGTTATTTTTGTGATGGGCCGGGGCTTCAGACTGTCTCTTTGTCTGACACTATTTAAAATCTTGCATTTACTCAGTGTTCAGAGGTGCAATGTTCTAGCAAATAATTACAAGTCCACTATGATTAAGGTCTTTTTTAGTCAATCTCTAAGGCATTCTGAAATCCACTGTGGCTGTGAGATACCAGTTAATATGTATCTCTGCCATCCTGAAACTCCATTCCTATCTGTATTTAATGACCTGTCTGCTCATGACCACAGTGCCCTTGACTTTATCTCTGGCTACTTAATTAAACAGAGCCAGTCAGTGAAATGAGAGCAATGCCCAATTTCTCAGGGGATTAATTCTTAAATAAAAAAACAAAGAATTAGATGGTGCAGAAACCATGTGATTATATTCTTGCTTTTGTGCAATGCAGCATGCAGCATTTGGTGTACTGCTTTCGAGGTCACTTTATCTTCTCCTGGATGATACCATTTTTGTGGCTGGACTGTGAGTCCTTTGGAAGACTGCATGTGGATATGAACATCAGTGACTTCTTAAAAATCATCTTGTGTTACAAGGAACAACAGATGCTGCTTTTTGGTTATATAGAGGTTAGAAAGAAAAGACAACATGAACTGGCTGAGGAAGTTAACTGGTGAAGTGGTGGAAACCACGCGTGATCCAGCGTGAGGGAAGCTGTGGTCACCATGAGCACTCAGTGGTGGCAAGACACCCCCAGGGAATCCATATTGCCGTGATTCTGCCATGTGTAAAAAAGTGTGTACATGTGGGTTTAATGTGTTTTCAAATGTTCAAAGAAGAAAAAAAAAGCAATTTCCAGTTCACCTGTTTTCTTATTGGAAAAAGAAGATTACAGATGCAAAAATAACGCATTTTGAGTTTCTGCATATTGCCCTGTGCTGTTTTCTGGAATACCGGGGAGTGTGCTAGAGGAATATTGTTCTATTTTTCAAATAAAAGGAGGAATACAGAAAGCTGTCACTGCCAGAGCTGAGTAGGAAGGTTAAGGCACTAAAGGACCCTCTCATCTGACCAGGACAACTAGTGAATAAACCAGTCTTTGGCTTCTGGGGCTTTTTCATGTTTTTCTGGACATGAGTTTCTACTATAATAAAAACGTTAAAATAAAACCAATAGTAGTAACAGTAGTGGTAGTAGTACTTGTTGTTGTAGCCATCACTCTAAATACTAAAACAAGAGTATTTGGAAAAGGTGTACTGTGTGCAAGAATTCTGAATGGTAAACATTCCAACAGCCTGTGAAATAGTCACTGTCCACTTCCCAACTTTACAGATGATATGGGTGAGGTTTCAGGGTTTACATTAACTGAAATCTCACGCACACAGGCTGTGGGGACTAAAGAGTTATACCCATCAATTGGGCCCAATAATCTATGCTCTTCATTATAACAAGCTCTGATTAGTTTTTAGCTGAGGTCTGATAGAATTCTAATCCTAATTCCAGAATTATAAAGACACCAGTGGGAATCTTCATCAAGTGGATGGGCTGCTTGGATTGGAATAATTTCCCCCATGGAAAGTTATCAACACATGGTTTTTATTTTAAGATGGTTTTATTAGTTATATAAGGACAGAGGATTATCCAACTTTATTTCTAATAAATATTTTAGCTTCAAAAACCTCATTATATTAAATCAGGTTTCTTAGGTGAACTCTTGCATATTTTTTGTCAGTCAGCTTTTATTTTGATTATGATATGGTGGATTAGCATAGCAATCTTGGGGCATTTCTGTAAGAAAAGTGCTTATTTCATGCTCTTGACCTGGATGGATCCAGGTCAGCTTCAACTCTGCTCCAGTTTTTCTCATCTTGGGACCAGGCTGAATGGGGCAGCCTCTAGCCCAGACTCCTAGCGAGGGAATGAAAAAAGGCAGATCCTTGTGATGCTCAGCTTTAGAATATGCCATGGCTCCCAGTTTCTACTGACAAAGGTTTTTTTTTTTTTTTTTAAAGCAGTTTAATATATTTGCATAGAAAGACAGGCAGTAGTAGAATCCATAACACAGAACCACATCTCATGCACTTGCCTATCCTTTTACTTTCTATCACTCTGAGTCTTCATGCTCATGTGGATTTATCTTGTAAAAAAGGTATGTAACTAGATTATAAAGTAGAATTAGAGATCCCATAAAGAGCAAGCATGTATTCATATTTATTTGGCCTTTTACTGAAAGTTCCTTTTGCATTTTCTACTTGATGTGACTGCTTTTTCCTCTCCTTTGCTGTCTTTTTAGCTTAACTTTTCAGACTTGAGTGTGCAGTGGAATCACTGGAAAGGGAGGGGCTGTTATAGCAGCTTCTGGGATCACATCTTGGAGTTTCTGGCTCAGAAGGTCACAGATGGAAACCAAGTATTTTATTGCTGAAAAGTTCCCAAGTACACCATCGTTGTTGGTCCAGAGACCAGCTGTTCCTGGAGATAATACCCAACGCGTACAATGTAAAGAGATTTAATATGGCTTCTGGTTTCAGGGCATTCAGTACATGGTCAGGAGCTCCACAGCAAAAGCATCATGATGGGAGGGTCTAGTGGAGCAAAGCCACATAGTTTGTGGCAGTTGAGTCACAGCACAGGGGACAAGGGCCACATAGGAAGTAGTCAGTGGCTGTTACCGAAGGTTATGCATTGCCTAACTGAACACACCTATATGTGTGCTTAACCAATTGCGTGGGTAGATGCTAACACCAATCTTTTCTTTTTAAATTGAATTCTTTATTGGTACTTTTTATATACAGCTCACAATAAAGTACAACACTGGGGAATTTGTACCAGTATATGACACAAGTTAATACTCATTAACACTAATCTTAAACTGATTCTCTACTAAATGCCAAAGCTACTAAATTTTCTTAGTTTTTAAAGTTTTGAAAATATCTTTGTATTTTCATTCTTAAAAATTAATTTATCTTGATGATTATTTTTGCCCAGCATTTTGAAAATAGTTTTCTATTGTCATATAGTAATCTGTTATTTCTTTCTAGTAGGAGGATAAGTTTTCTTTGTATTTGATTTTTCAGTTTTTTTGCTTTATATTTGTGTTCACAAAACTGTGTCTGCTTGTTGGCCTAACGTAACTTTTAAGAGCAAATCTTCCTTCAAGTTGTTTTTAAATTTATTTTAGCAACTATGATTTCAAATTTGGACTCTCTCCTGTGCAATGTGTTTTTATAAATTGCAAATTCTGTCCCATATATTGGATGCACATTAGATATCTTCATTCTTTCATATATTAGCATTTAAAATATTTTAGATAAAGGGTTTTTACTTTCATATTTTTGTGCTGCTTTTTTCCCTCTCTCCTTCCCTCCTACTGTCCCTTGCTTTCTCTCTTTGTTGCATTGGGGATCAAACTCAGGACTTTTGCATTGATATTCATCTAAATCCTTAATTTTTAAATAGCAGGGTCTTGCTAAATTACCTAAGCTAGACTTAAATTTGTGATTCTTCTGCCTGAGCCTCACTGAGTGGTAGAATTGCAGGCATGTGCCACCATACCTGATTATGCTGTATTCTTGATGATTCTTTTTCAAATTTATGTTCTAACTGATAATCTTCTTGGCTATCTACCTTTGTTTAATCACTTTCATTTCAATGACCCTTCAGAGTATCTCAAATTTCTATTAGTTTCTTCACTTATATTGTTTTTTATGTTATGCCCTTCCAAAGTGATATCCTTTTTTTCTTACATTTAGTAATGCTAAATATAATTATTTTATATTCTTTTAAAAGTTTTGTTGTTATTTTCAGTTCTTCAAGGGCCAACTTGCTATTTTTCTGGTACCAGCTAACTTTCCCTGTTTTGTGATTTGTAGTATTTCACTGTAAGATCATCTTTAAGGGTTCTTCTGTCCTCTGACATTCTCATGACCTTGGGATCCTTAAAATTTCTCAATAGAACTGCTCATATCCTGCAAAACCCTATGGTATTCAGCAACTTGGAAAATGATGAATTCAGCATTAATTTGGAATCCTTTTACTATGTAAGTAGTTTGTATTGGGACATTACATTTACATGAGGACAAGCCTTTGTTGGATGATAATTCTCTAACCTCAGAGAAGGCAAATGCCAACCTTTTTCATTTCTTTCTGAGAGCATCAGGACATCTTTGCCATTTCTTTTTAAAGAGGAAA
Source organism: Thryonomys swinderianus (assembly GCA_004025085.1). Classification (NCBI taxonomy): domain Eukaryota; kingdom Metazoa; phylum Chordata; class Mammalia; order Rodentia; family Thryonomyidae; genus Thryonomys; species Thryonomys swinderianus. Next base: position 55,743 of record PVIC010003568.1, on the reverse strand, counting down.
ATTCTGAAGAACCGGGCTGTATGGAGAAAAGTTTACACCAAGAGCCCAGACTGAGTTGATTCTATGTGAATGTTGTATTTCTAGCAAGTTTAAGTGACATTTTAAGGAGAGAGAGAGAGAGAGAGAGAGAGAGAGAGAGAGAGAGAGAGAGAGAGAGAGAGAGAGTGTGTGTGTGTGTGTGTGTGTCTAGTTCTGGGAACTAGCAACTCTTCCATTTCTTTCTTCACATCTATTGCCAGTTATGGGAAATTCTCAGCAATTTTCTTTTCAGATATTTTCTTTCTACATTTCCTCTTTTTTTTCAACTTCCAAAACACTAGTTACAAGAATGTCAGCATATTTTCACTGCATATTATCCATCTTTGAGTCTCATCTAGTTTTTTTTTTCTTGTTGCTCTGCCTATTTTTAGTGACCTATTTTTCAGTCCACTAATTCATTTTAAATGTCTTAATTTTTTTTTTTTTTGAGACAGGGTCTCGCTTTGTAGTTCAGGCTGGCCCTGAGCTCACTATGTAGCCCAGGCAAGCCTTGAACTCAGAAATCCTCCTGTCTCTGCCTCCCGAGTGCTGGGATTACCGGCATGAGCCACCATGCCCGGCACTGTGGTATGTGGTATTGATTGCTGTTGGGTGTGAGTCTCCATGCCCAGCATTGTATGTGGTTACCGGGGTCAAACTCAGGACCTTGCGCTTGTGAGGCAGATGCCAGAACCACTGAGCTAACCCTCCAGCCCTAAATGTCTTTAATTTTAAATTAGTTCACTACATTTTATTTTAATTTGTAGTGTGTTCAGAATTTTAGTTTGATTCACTTTCATAGTAGGTTTTAGTTCTGTACTGAAGGCTTTAACCTCTTCCTGTATATTTGAGCATATTATTCAGTTATAGTACCTTCTGTGTTGAAAAACTAGTATTGGACAACATGTAGTTCTATTTCTATTAGCTACTTTTTGTCTTGGTTTCTTTTCTGGTATGGTTGGTGATACTTATTTAAATGCCAGAAAACACATATAAAACAGAGAAAATTTAAGGATCTCCTTGATGTTATATTTGTTTAGATCTCAAAGATCAGAATTATGCATTTTGTCAATTCACCTTGCTGCAAGTAGCTAAAGAATAATCATGGTTAGTTATTTTAGATTGGTTCTAACATGAGTTTCTGTGGTTGGAAACACTGTCTTTACCCAATTTGCACTTATCTCTGGAGTAAGAACTCCACCCCATCAGAAATCCACTGGGAATCTGAAGTGTTTCCTGATTCTTGGTGGATGCTGATGTCCAAATATGACTCCCAGCACCATGAGACTGAGTTAGCCCTTCAGCTCAGGCCCCTTAGTCATTACTTCTAACCGATGGTACCTTGTGAGGCAAAGTGGAAGTAATTGTGAAGTCCATTCTAGGATGTACTTTAACCATTCTACGATGGTTGTGCCTCAAGTCCCTGTTGCTACACTTCATTCTATTCTTTCCAGTACCATGATGCTGTCTGAAGTGCTTCGCAGCTGTTTTATCATTGTATCTTTCTCTTGGGGTTTCAACCTTTGAGTTCTGGGCTAACTACGAATCAAACAATATTCAAGAGTAAAAAATGGGCTCAAAGACCAGATTCAACTATTACTTTCATCCTGGATCTTGGTTTCACCAAATTTAGTTATTTTGATATTTCTTGGGTGGTTTCAAACAGATAATTATGAAGAATACATTATCCATTATCTTTGATACATTATCCATTATCAAAGAGTGTTGGTATTATAAAAGTGAGTCCTCCACAGACAATAATATCATTCTCTAGTGAATCTAAAAATAGGGACATTGACCTCTGTGCAACATATAGATCTGAAAATGACACAGATCCTTTTATAATAGCTTATTCTTATGGATCTGACCAATTTTGAATTTCTAGCAGCTAGAGTATTCTCTATGCCTCCTGTGAACACAGCTGTGTAGCAAAAACATGTTGTATTTCACATACTCATCTCTATTTCTTAAAAAAAGGAACCTGTGCATTAATACATCAAATTCATGGTGAATGTTCATTTTTCAAATGTGGGAGTTAAATATAAAAATCTGCAATTTAAAAAATTCTGTATCTCCTTTGACATGAACACCTGTAGATGCAAATGAACTCTAGAAAGTATGACAGCTTTTATAGAGCGGAAAATTTCCATAGGAAATTTGGTGTAGGAATGTAATGAGGGGAAGGAATAAATATGATTCAGAAAGAAAATAAAAGAATATGTAAAAAGGGGGTGGGGAGGTGTGGGTCGGGAGGCATATGGGTAAAAATGAGAACTAACTTGTGTCATATACTGGTACAAATTCCCCAATTTTATATGTGATTGTAAGATGTATATAAATTGTACCAATAAAGAACTCAATTTTAAAAAATTCTGTATCTTAGTTAAAAAAAGATAATTTTCTCTTATTTTAACATATAAATTTATCTATATTATTATTTTTAGTGTCTGTTTTAAGCAAAAATAATACAGTTATTTAAGCACTCATTTACCCCCCTAACCCTCTCTGTTTCATAGATTGATTTGAAGCAAAACTGCTCAAATTGGTGCAAGATAAGTGTGAGGAAGTGAGAGGCCGAGAAAATCCACAAGCCTGCAAGGTCACCGCAGAGATAATCACTTGGACACTGGCTATGATCAAAGACCACTTTCCCTCTGCTTTTTAAAAAAAAAAATATCATTTCCCTTAAAGACTCACTTAAATTAGTTTCATCTTCTCTTTTACATCAAGTGTATCTGAATAATATAATGACGTGGTAATTTTTGCAAATGGAAATTAGTGAGATACCCATCACTCTGCTTTGCCTGAGTCAGGGCAGAGAACAGATCGGAGAGCTGATGAGTGGTTCTCATACCGGTGAGAGGATTCATTTTCCTGAGGAGCAGAGAGTTGCCACATGGAGGTGAGGGAAGACATAAGAAATGTCAGAAAGGGGAAACTAGGGACAAGTTTGGGGGGAAAAAAGGTGCAGAAAGCTGAATATATCTAAAATCTCATGAAAGGGATCTAATTTCCAGAGAGCTCTTGGATTACATATGGATTAAAAGAAAATAGTCCTGCTGCTACACGGATGTGGAGTGATGAAAACTATTGGTGGGCCGTGGACTTATTTATTTATTTATTTATTTATTTATTTATTTATTTATTTATTTATTGAGACAGGGTCTCGCTTTGTAGTTCAGGCTGGCTCTGAGCTCACTATGTAGCCTAGGCAAGCCTCGAACTCAGCAATCCTCCTGCCTCTGCCTCCCGAGTGCTGGGATGACAGGCGTGAGCCACCACGTCCGGCACTGTGGTATGTGGTACTGATTGCTGGTGGGCGTTGAGTCTCCATGCACAGCATTGTATGTGGTCACCGGGGATTGAACTCAGAACCTTGCACTTGTGAGGCAGGCACTGGAACCACTGAGCTAACTCTCCGGCCCCCTGTGGACATTATTTTGACTCCTCTACTGTGTCAAGAGTCCTGGAAGAGAGGATGGGCCCCGACATCTGCATGCTCTGTGGTGGGACATGTTCTAGATTGATCTCTTCTATTTGTGCAAACTGAGAGAACTCTTCATCAGCAGTGTGTTTCACACTCCTTCCCTCACAGAATCTAGGACTGGTTTTTTGTTCTTCTGTACATATGACAAGAAGAATATTTTGACTTGTTGAAAATCCTAAATTCTATCTTAGTTTAACAGCTGAGGCCACTTCCCTTTGCTGGGTATGGGATTTTCTGATGCTTTTTCACCAAATATCACTGAAATTGTGAGGTACGAGGCTAGACTGTGAGCAGCTTTCTCCCTTTCTTTCATTCCTTACCGAGCAAACGGGCATTCCCTGGGCCGAGATTTCACTTTTAGGGCCCTAACTGTGATGTGACTAAGAGATAGAGTAGGCAGTACTAGTGTCTGGGGGCGGGGCAGGAGGTGCTCTCACCCCGTTCAGTCCTTCTACCTCAGAAGGTGACACTTTGACAGTGTCCTGTAAGTATCTTAAGATTCTTAACCCATATGGAAATAGTATTCCCTGTGTTTTTAAAAATAAATGTCTAAAATTGATCAACTACAATTTTAAAACAAGACAGGAATTATAGTGAATTTGTAAGAATTATAGACTTCACAAATTCTTGCTGCACATGTTGTCACATGGCTTACTTTAATCAAGAACAACAGACAATCGGCACAAAGTGTTAATCTGGGCACCCACCTTTGGGAGCACAGTCTGCTTAGGGAGGATGCTGGGGGCTAAGCCTTGTGTGGGAATTCTATGAAGGTGGGATATATTTTTTGACTATAGGACGAGGTTTATTTTTGCAAATTGTAATTATTAGGATTACAGTGCAGGGGAAGTTGAATATAGGAAGATTTGTGAAATTTTTAAATTCAATAAACATTTATTACATGTTTTACCTATATATAAATTATATATATAATTAATTTCACTAAGGTCTTATACCTTTTTCTTATTTTTAGACTCTTAGGAATTTCCTGTAATTCTTTTCATTGGAAACAACTTGTTTGCTTTATCTGCTTATATGAATTATTTACATACTATTACTTTCACATACTATATGAATTATGTGCATCATAAAATTTATTACATACATATGCACTGTCTGTAGGTAAAGCCTTGATTTCTGTATATTATGCCACATTACTAAGCTCATTAGTTAGAATATTTTCATTTGACTTTATTTTGCACTAATTTCATAATCATAGCATTTATAATTACCCCATTATTTTAAAAAACAAGCACCCCCAAATTTTCTTCATCATAAAATAATTTTCCAAATGTCAGGACTTGCTAAGCTGTGCTCAATCATCCTTTAAAAAAGTGGACAAAATATTGGTAGTGAAAAGAAAAACATAATATTGTACTTGATTCCAAACCAACAAATCTTTTCCTTCAGTATCGCTGTAGATTTGGGGAAGTTATGTTTGAACAATGAAAAGAGTAATTTTTTAGACCTCTGACCATCACCCTTACTCTAAATAGTATACATTATGTCTCTAGGATAGGAGGTTTTCATGTAACCTAAAGAGCTTTGATAAAATCATTACTGTAAATATATTCAGTGAACACAGCTTTACTTTTTTTCTTTTCTGTGAATAGACAAGCCCTTCAGATTTTATTAGTGACACATATGGAAAGAAAACACTAGCGTCCATAGTGCCAGGGTCTTTACATGTCCTTGGGGATGAACCTATCTGTAGACTCCTCTAAGGGGAGATTGTGTGAATAAGAACCTAACCTTAAGAAACTTCCTTTCCAGGAAATTATTAGGCCTCAAGAACATGCCATCTAGATGTGATGCTCTAATGACAGCATCTCCAGTGAGATTATATGTTTAGTGTAAGATTCAGCTCATATTCTTGCTCTTTCTATAGGCTTTTTAAATATGATACACATCTGAAGTTGGCCAAGGATTTGACCTTCTGCACACGAACCAGAAATAAAAATGAATTTACCACCGTTTCCAATTGCTTGAACAGCCCTTTTATTGCTGATGGTAGCAAGGGCTGCTCTGAGAGTTTTCTGCAAACTCCACGGAGGCAGAAGCAGGCCGTGGACTGGCCCACAGCCAGAGAAAGCCTTCGGGCCAAGAACTGCGGAGGCCGGCACAGATGCCTACCTGGGAGCTCACACAGGTGCTCAGTGGATCTTCTCGCTCTTACCGCTAATTCAAAATATATTAATGATTTATTTATAGCTTCTAAATTCCTCTTAAAAGATTATTTCTATTAACTTTCAGTAGGGGCATTTTTGAATACATGTTTAGTGAAAGAGGCGGGAAATGTGCATTATTTTTCTTTCTTGTCTGTTTTGTGTTTGGTCAGCTGCAGTCAAATGCTCTTCCCCTGAGCTACACCCCCTGTGTTTGGTCAGTTGCAAATGCACTGTAAACTTGGTTTGCACCTCACGGATATTTTCAAATTCAGTACAAGAGATATGTTTAATTTATTGTTTTGATAGTTACTTCAACTGTTATATTAAACTGTAAATAACCAAGATTTTCCTGAAGGCATGAATGTGACCATAGTTTTACCTTCTGGGTGGGTGGACTAAAAGGCAAAAGGTAAGATTCAAAAGTACTTTTCAATCAGAAAAAAAAAACTGGTATGCTAAGCTTCATGATTACTCTTAATCTAAGCAAGTATTTAAGAACCTACTAGTCACTATAACTTTATTATAAAATAAAATAGTATATGAGCAAACAAATGATACAAATTTATTCATTTATTTCTAGAGTTGTACTTTTCCTGCTCTAATTGCAGGGAGTTGGATCTTCTTCACAGTAGAGACTTAAAATTAGTAGGAACATAAGCTTCCATATCACCAAAAACCTTCTAGGGTTTTTAATTTCTCCTTTACATACATTATTTCCAAAAGCTCCCGGGAAGTACAAAGACTCGGAAATGCTTAGGCAAAGCAGGGAGTAGAATGCTTAAACATAAGTACACAGTCTGCACACACACACACCCACAACTGCTAAAGCTTGGTCTCTTTTTAAAGTCTAAAGTATCTTACACAGCTTGGGGCATTTATCAGTTGGCAAATTTCACGGCTGCCTCTGTTTGGGTTCTCATGTAATGATGGAGTCACCTGCTGAAAATAACAGACAGGAGGTCAGAACCTGATGGATCCAAAAGAGACTGACCTGTGGGTGGGTGACAGATGCCCCGTTCTCTGCATGACCTCTGACATCGTACCCCTCAAGCAGAAGGGCAAGTGAAAGTCATCCAGAACACATGCATGTAGCACAATAAGGAAACAACAAATAAGGTAAACTCTGCTTTGCAAAGTACATAAAGAAAAGTCTGCAACTGGGAGACCAGCTTTGGAGTTCACAGTGGAGAAAGAAGATAAGCCGATACTATGCTAAACGGCAAGATGGAAGCATAAATGCTAATTAGATAGATACACACACACACACACATAAACAAAAGGATGATAGGATAGTCAGACTGTAGGCAGACAAATACATGATGGATGGATATGAAACAAACAGAGAAAATGTAGAAAAGGAGAAAAAGGAACCACACTAGAGCAGAATATTTCAGAAAGTCAAAGAAAAAATAATGCAGATCTTTAAATGGTAAAGGGGACAAAAATATATTTTCAACAAAAAAGAAATTAAAAAAAAACAGGCTTACTGTCTCCAGAATCTCCTAAAGGAGAAGCAGGGAAGATAAACATCTGCAGAATAACTGAGTTTGACCATTAAGTGTATGTAGTTGTGCATTACAATTATAATGAAGGAATATTTAATTGGGCTATAAAACATTCCTCCACCAAAAGGAAGAGAATAGAAACATTTTACACGGAGAAAACCACACAACTAGAAATTACATATGATGAACAAAATAGAGTAAGACTAAGTGTAGATCAACTGTATCAGACATATAATTTTTAAAATATGAAGTTTATATGTTAAGAGAAAATATAATTGGTCTATAAAAAGCAAAGTAATACATGCTGGTGACAACAGAAAACTACACAGAATCTCTGAAAAACAGTTCAGAGTTTCTTCAGTGTTTAAAAAATCAATACATGCCATGTGGCTCAGAAATGGCACTCTTGAGGCTATGGCAAAAGAATTTACATAGAATAAGCACACACTATTCAGAGTAGCTTTATTTTTAAATATCCCCAAATCAAAAGTCACCAAACTGTCCCTGAATAGGTGTATGTTTTAAAAAATCCTGATAGGCCCAGAGATTTAGCTCAGTGGTTCTGGTGCCTGCTTAGCAAGCACAAGGTCCTGAGTTTGATCCCTGGTAACTACATACAATGATACCAGGCGTGGTGACTCACACCCACCAGCAATCAGTACCACATACCACAATGCCTGGTGTGGTGGCTCACTCCTGTAATTGCAGCACTCAGGAGGCAGAGGCAGGAGAATTGCTGAGTTTGGGGCTTGCCTGGGCTATGTAGTGAGCTCAGGACCACTCTGAACTACAAAGTGAGACCCTGTCTCAAAAAAAAAAAAAAATCCTGGTACATCTACAGCAAGGAATACTACTCTGTAATAAAAAAGAATAAAGTAGTGACACACATAACAATTTACAGGGAAATCTAGAAAATAACACCAAGTGAAAGAGATAACTTCTGCAAATACCAGATCTTTTCTTTGATATGAGCACATGTAGATGTAAAGGAGCTTTAGAATGTAGCATAGTTTTTGTAGAATGGGAAATATCCAAAGGGAATTTGGTGTGGGAATATAATGAGGGGAAGGAATAAATATGATTCTGAAAGAAAATAAAAGAGCATGTTTATAGGGGGTGGGGGGTGGGTGTGGGTAGGGATGTGGGTAAAAATGAGAATTGATCTGTGTTACATACTGGTACAAATTCCCCAATGTTGTGTGTGATTGTGAGCTGTATATAAAATGTACCAATAAAGAATTCAATTTTAAAAAAAAAGAGATAACTTCGGAAGGGCATGTCATTCTATTATATAACATTTGTAAAATGACAAAATTGTAGAAATAGAAATCAGATTGGTGGTTTCTGACAGTTAAGCATGGTGTGTAATTGCCAAGGAACAATACAATAGTGGTTATACAAAGCCATATGTGATAAAATGAGATGAAATGATGTACATACATGGGTGCTGTATTAAATGACTGGATTTAGTGTGGTTTCTTGAGTGTAGGCGGTAGGTATGGAAGAAATTGTTTAAAGGTACATAGGACATCTCTGTGGTATGTTTGCAACTTCTTGTCAATCTGTAATTACATCCAAATTAATCCCTGGAAGGCTATTTTAAATTGGTCCTTCCAAAGAATTCAATTCATGTTTTCTAAGAAAAACACATGTCAGGAATGGGCAAGGACCTGAGATTTGGTGTACTTGACAATTTCATCTATTGCTCTTTCACAGATTCTTGCAGGTAATAAGAAATGTGTGGTTCATAGAAGAAAAAATTTATTTCCCAAGACACGGTACTCAACAGGAATATTAACTAATTTTCAATAGCTAAATCAGTCCTGACAAGGAATAAAAACATGGAAGGAATCATCACACAGGATCAAGGCTTACAATAGAGCTGCAGGAACCAAGACACTATGGTCAAGGCTGAGGACAGATACATACACTAATGGATCATGACAAAGCACGCCAATGTAGACTCACACAATATGCCCACATAATTTTGGAAAAACATGTTAAATCAGCTCAGTGGAGGGAGAGTAACAACGTTTCCCTTAAAGGCACTGAGGCCATTGGACAGGAACACTCAAGAGAATTTCGACTGAAATCTCACACTGTACACAAAAATAAACAAGTGGAACATAAACTTAAATGTGAAAAAGAAAAATTATACCTTATTTAAAATAGAAGGTAAATTTCAGGAATTATGACCAAGTGTAGAGTTCTTAGATTTGACAACTGAAGTGAAATTTTCAAAATAAACTGATATATTTAACTAATAAATATTAAAAACTTGCATTCTGTAATTATTCATGTGCAAAAAATGAAATTAAAAAATATTTGTACAATGGGGAAATATTGAAAAACCACATATCTGGCAATTCATAATACCAAGAATGTAAGAAGACCTATCAAAACTCAACAATATAAAAGGGAAAGAAATCCAGGTAAAAATGACCCAAATACTTGACCAGTCAACTAAATGAAGAGAATATGCAAAAGACAATGAAGTAAAGAAGTGTGTTCTTATTACTTATCATTAAGTAAAGACAAATTAAGATCTCAATGAATATTAATACTATTAGAGTAACTAATTAAGAGTGAAAATGCTGGTAGAGATGTGGAAAGCTAGACTACATACACATTTTGTTAATTGTGAAATAGTACAAGGACTCTGAAAAACATTTTGGCACTTTCTTACAGAACTGAGCAGGCATCTACTACAATAGTCAGCACTTGGCCCTGTGAGTGTTTATCTGAAATAAATGAAAACTTACATCCATGGTAAAGCTTCAAGTAAGTATACACCAGGCCTCTCTTTACAGGCTCTGATGTGGAAACCACCCAGACAGCCCTCAGTGTGTGACACTAAGCAGTCTCTGAAAGAGGCACACTATGGAAGAGTCAGGAATGACTTTGATATAAGGGGATATCTCAAGAGAATTGATAAAAATTATATATCAAAGCTTATATATTATATGATAACATTTATACAAGCCTTTGGAATGATCACAGTTTCTCTGTGGAGGACATGGCCCAAGTGGAAAAACAGGGTTGGGTCAGGATAAGATGGAATTAGATATGCTTTTAAAATGGTAAAACGAGAAACCCTTGAATTAGTGTCTCTTAGCTATGTTTTTGCACATGCAAAACCTGGATGATATAAGTCTATAGAACTAAACACACAAACATACACATGCCATGAGGAAAACAGAATTGGGAAACTCTGAATGAGACCACTGCATTGTAGCAGCATCAGTTTCCTCACCACAAAGTTATGCTACAGTTTTCTGAAATGTCACCACTGAGGTCTTTCCCTTATTTTTTATATTAGTATATGAATACATGATTACCTCAATGAGTATTTCAGTTAGAAATAATAATCAGGATGTTTTATTAAGTAGTGAGTTTAAAAAGAATCCAGGAGTCCACACAAGATCACAAAACAAAGAAAAAGACAATGAGAAAAAGCCACTCTTAACATGTACTAAATCCACCTTTTTTTTTTTTTTTTTTTTTGAGACAAGGTCTCACTTTGTAGTTCAGGCTGGCACTCAGCTCACTATGTAGCCCAGGCAAACCTGGACCTCAGCAATCCTCCTGCCTCTGCCTCTGGAGTGCTGGGATTACAGGCATGAGCCGCCATGCCCAGGCACTGTAGTATGTGGTTTTGATTGCTGGTGGGCGTGAGTCACCATGCCCAGCATTGTATGTGGTTACCAGGACTGAACTCAGGGCCTTGCACTTGCGAGGCAGGTGCTGGAACCACTGAGCTAAATCTCTGGCCCAAGATTACTTTAAGTTTAATAAAACCAAGCAGATAATTGAAGAAGACCAGGGAGATAAGATCAATTTAGTATTCGCTCATTAATACTTTTTAAATGAAAACTAGAACAAAATAAAAATACTCACAGGTAAAATTTAGAAGGAAATATTGAATATGGATGTATTATTTGTCAGTAGTAAACATCTTTCATGTAATGGAAGTGTTATATTTAAGTAAGAAAAGCTCTTTTAATTAGATCAATCTGAAATATGTAAGACAGCTATTATGATAGCTGCAATTTATGTTTAATGATGCTTTAAAAATTAGGTAGATACAAGGAGAGGGGAAGAACAGTAACTATTCCAAAATATTAACTTCTGAGCTCAGGTACAAATGGGTCTTATTCTCTAACTTTGTAATCTTTAAAAAGAATTCAGTGCTTATTAAATGAAAACACACTGGAAACTGTGTTCCCTGCATCCAAATGAGAGTAGCTGAAGAAAGGGGAAAAAAAAGAACAGTTTTGCATCTCAGATAATTATTCTGCAGATTTTTAAAAATGTTTTTCACATTGCTTCTTATGTACAGCAACATGGCAGTAGTGGCAGTCCCCCCCACCCCGTGGGTTTCTTTTTTTTTTTTGGTGTGTTTTTTTTTTCCTGATTTTTAATGTTACATTTTTGAGACATGGTTATCTTTAAAGAACTAGTTGAAAATTCAAGTCAGGAGACAATGTGTGAAAGATAGGGTAAGAGGATATGGCCAGAACCTTTATGGCAAGCTCCAGTTCCCTGTGAGTCTCACAGCAAATGGATTAACAACCAACAAGCAACAAAATTAGAACCTTGAAGAAAAGGCTGAGCCTGGGCTCAACTCTTGCTACTCTGAGCAGCAGCAGTAAAAGACCAAATACTGCACAAGCAGAAAGAGGCCGATGCCCTGAGCTCACAGCACCTTTATTTGTACAAAGCCTTCACTCCCATAACCCTAGCATGCGCAGAAAAGGTCGGTTATCCACAATAATCCCTGTAGTTGAAGATCCCATAGGGTAGGACAGACATACTTAAATCTGAGTAAGTCTTAAAACCAATAATCCTAGGGCCAGAGGTTTAGCTCAGTGGTTCTGGTGCCTGCCTAGCAAACTCAGGGTCCTTGGTTTGATCCCTGATGACCACACACAACAATACCAGGGGTGGTGACTCATGCCGACCAGCAATCAGTACCATGCATACCACTATGCTAGGTGTGGTGGGTCACGCCTGTAATCCCCACACTCAGGAAGCAGAGGCAGAAGTATTGCTGAGTTTGAGCCTTGTGAGCTCAGGGTCAACCTGAACCACAAAAGGAGGCCCTGTCCCAAAAACAAACAAACCAACAAACAAACAAAAAAACCAAACCAATAATCCTAGTACAGTAATTCTTGTAGTTTAAAGTCCTGCAGGGTGGGGCAGACATCAATAGATCCAAGTAAGTGGTAAATCCAAGTAAGTCATCCTCATTTCTAACAACCATGCTTTAAAATAGCCCTTTAAAATAGCATATGAGGAAATGTTCAACATCACTGGTCATTTGAGAGAGGCAGATGAAAACAACACTAAGATTTCATGTCACTCCACAAAGAATGGCTACTATTACAAAATTAACCAGCAATAAATGAGGTGAGGCTGCAGGGAGAAAGGAACCCTTCTCCACTGTTGGTGGGATTGTAGACTCATGCAACCATTGTGGAGATCAGTGTGGAGATTCCTCAGAAAACTAGGATTAGAAGTCCCATTTGATCCTGCTATTCCCCTGTTAGGAATATACTCAAAGGAATTAAAAGAAACATATCATAAAGACATATGTGCCCCTATGTCCATAGCAGCTCAGTTTGTGATAGCCCAATCTGCCCTACCCAGATGCCCATCAACTGGAGACTGGATAAAGATGTGTGTGTGTTTTAAATATATAAAATGGAGTATTACCCTGCCATAAAGAAAGACAAGTTTCATTCATTTATGTGCAAATGGACACACTTTGAAGACACATTAATAAGTGAAATAAACGGATCACAGATTATATAAATACCATATCTTTTCTCTGGTATGAGAACCTGTAGATGTAAATAAGTTCTAGAATGTATGATAGATTTTATGAAATAGGAAGTATTCAAAGGGAATGTGGTAGGGGAAAGTAATGAGGGGAAAGAATAAATGTGATTTAGAAAGAAAAAGAAAGCACATGTGTATAGGGGGTGGGGGTAGTGGGTGGGTAGAACTATGAGCAAAAATGAGAATTTACTCATGTCATATACTGGTACAAATTCCCCAGGGTTGAGTGTGATTGTGAGCTGTCTATAAAATATATGAATAAAAAATTCAATTAAAAAAAACTTGTAGATTAGCATCCTCATTGCAGTATAATCTTGGGAGGCTGAAAGCTAACCAGTCAGGTAATAATTTTGTTAGTGTATAAAAAACACAAGCCTAAATTACTGTCATAATTAAAGCATCCACTTCCTTCAAACTGTAAGTTCCTAGGCCTTATTCCAGACTTAATGAATTAAAAACTGTAGGACAGCACCAGAATCTAAATTTCCATCTAATTCTCTCCATAACACTAATAAGCAATTACATTTTCCCATTATGTATTTTCCTTATCAGTAGAGTCAATGATTAAGTAGACCTTTGTATGTGTTTATAAAACAGCATCAGCATTATGTCACAGTTATTTTATCACAAAGGTTGAATTCCATTTTATATGAAGCAGAAATTATATATTTTCAAAGCAAGTGGAGAGAATGGAATTAATTCATTACTGGCATGTTGTCTTTCACAGCAATCACCGCGGAGCAGGGTTTGGAGGCCCAGACCGGGAGGGTGAGGCTCAGAGTCACCACGCAGAATGTGGGGAGGTTTCGGAGAACACTTCTGTCTTTATTGAGGGTTACATACACTTATATAGGGAAGAGAGAGAAGACGTGAGTACAATGTGGTTACACCTGATTGGTTGGACTGTACAGCCCAGTTGAAACCTTCTTGTGCTGTTATCTTCTAAATTGGCTCTGGGTGTGTGGGGAGGGTCCTCCCGGGATTCCTGGTGTGGTGATCCATGCAGCACAGTCCAATAGCCTGAGGGCCCTGGAAAAAAGCAGGACCCTGCTAGCATCACCTGTGTCTTCTGCAGCCTTGTGACACCTGTGGGAGCCGGCTCACTAGCCTTCCCTGCCCCTGGAGCCACTTGTGGGGACCCGGAGTCCTTCTATGTTCTCCTTGACCCTGGAGGGAAACAAGGGTGAGTACCTAATGTCGTCAGCTCTTGGACGAGCAAAGGAGTCATGACCAAAGGGAAGCAGGGGTCACCCCGGCAGCTATAGGCTGAGAGTGTGCTCAGTCCCCATCTTCCTTTTGGGTTTTCATAACATGCTATGAGATGTATGTGTGGTGCACGTAACCCAGCCTGGCTTGAACTTCCCCTTCACTGGCAGATGGTGCCTTGTTAAAAACAACTGAAGACTCCATGAGTAAGAGAGAAGTAAGTATGCAGAGTATCTAAAGAAAGTCTGAAAAAGATACATGACTGCTAAATGCTTCTGGTATTATACAGCTTGGAATAAGGACAAAATTTTTATTATCTTATTAGCCTTAATCTCAAGTAAAGATACCTTACCACTTCCTTTGGGTGAGTTTTAGAACCACGATTCTGTGAGAATGAGTCAAGAGCCTATCCTCCTTAGTTCTTAGTCCCCATTTCTGTGTGTCCTACAGTTCCAAGCTATCACATCTGTCATTTGGCGAACAGGTAGTTAGGCTTCTGCTGCTGCTGGAAAAGCCATTTTCACTTGTTACCAGCTGTGTGAAAATGGACTAAGACACTATTCTCTGGGATCATTTCTATGTTGGGACGTAGACACTCCCAGAGGGCACACAACTTATCTCAGCATATAGAGCCTGATAGGGCAGATTCTACCTCTTTATGACTTGGAACTGTACTGTTTACACAATTGTGCATTTCGGTAAGAATGAGATAAAAATCACTTAATAGAAAAAGAAGAACTTTTAAGGGATTGTTAAGAGGATATTCTCTGTGAGATTCTCTGAGGTAGTATTCAGAGAGCCCATTTTGAAAGAGAAAGAGAATTAACTGGAAAGGCAGAAAAATACTCGATTGAAACAATATTTTGGACACAATTGTGGACTGCAATTTTATAGCCATCAAATGAGAGAGAGAGAGAGAAAAAAAAAGAGCCACACAGCGCCTGGCATGCAGAGCAGGAAGGGAATCTACAGTACTCAGACTTCATTGAACAGAAGAGACACCATAAGTTTCTGTTTACTTTTTCTCTGAAGCCAAGCTATAAGTTATCCTCACATTCATACACCTGGCAAACAGGCAGAGCAGCTGGAGTCAGGAACTAGTTAAAATGATATTTAAGAAAAGGGCTTTTAGCTCACTCAAGCTGCTTGGGGAGAAATAGGTAACTGGTCCTTATCATCAGCTACTAATGATCCAACTGTAATAAATTGAGAATGAGGGACTTCTGGGGATATAATTGCATTCTTACTTTGTGTAGCTACAGGTAAGGAATAGGAATATAATAGGAAGAAGCACTAAATTATATATCCCTCTGCCAAATTATAATGCTCATGTCCTTAAGCCTTCCTGCCTTTTATCTGATCTCTTTTCTCTCCTGCCTCTTTCTTCTTTGTTACTTGTATTTGTTAGGTAAAATCAACACATCACATGTGCTTTGGTTATGCCCTAATGGATAGGCAATACAACAAAATAGAAGGCAGCTCCTTTGAACCCCACAAAGTCTTCTAAGGAAGCAGTGCATAAAAAAAATGTTTTAAGGACCATGTCTCAAGCTGCAAAAGGGCCTGGAGTACTGTGCAAAGCCTTTTTTCAGAGATGGAGGTTGGGAAGACATTCAGAGATCTTTGTGTAAACTTTGTTTCAAAACTAGAGAAGAAGCTCTCAACTGTAGGATTGCTTCAGGCCAGGGAGCCCTGGAATTATGGGTAGTGACAAAAAGAATTTGCTTGGGTCTTATATTTTTTCTATCTCTTATATGTGCTACATTTGCTCCTGCCTCTTAGCTTGTGGGGAAAAGAGCACAGAATTTAAATTTTAAAGCTCTGCATTTATGCCCCAATTCCATTTACCAGCTGTGTAATTTGAAACTAGAATTTTCAGCAACAAAATGAAGACCCAAGACTAATTTCCTTGGCTTATGAATAAGAAATTTACTTTTGTCACATGTAGAGAATCACATTAGTATTGATTACTTTTTAAATGCTTCATAAAATCCCACTGCTTACTAGTTAGTATCTTTCTTGTGACACTCCATATGTGTGTGTGTGTGTACATGCATGTCTGTGTGTAGATTTTCTTAAGGATTAGTCTTAGAGAATAATCCTAGATCCTTTGAACTATAAGTTTTAAAAAATCACAAATGAACTAGAAATGTATCATTTAAAAGTTCAAATAACAAGTCAAAATGAACCTCAAATCAATGACTGAATGGAATTATCTAGTGATTATAATAACACTGAAGTACCCATGTGGTACATTTGTGTTCTCAGAATTTTAGAGTTGAAAAAGCCCTTAGAGAATATTTAATCAAGAGGTCCATGAGTGTTTTGTCACCAAAATACATTTTACTTTATTTCTTCCTCATATATTCAAACTCAGAAAGATGTGTTCGACCAATAACTTAATCAATATTAACCATTTTCTATTTTCAGTAAAGATTTACATAGCTGCCTTTCAAAGTCTTTCGGTTCTATATTTATTCTGATAACTAAGCTGAACCTCAGTATTTGTCTTGCACAAATTACAAAGATTTTTGTGGATCAATTAAAGCTGGAAATAGTTTTATTTGGGTTTTGAACACTATAAAGCAAAGAGCAACCAGATTCTTATCCAAACTTCCCCTTTTGTCAACCAGACACATAGCAGGCACATATATTTGAAAAGAACATAGATTCCTGGAGCTCATCCTAAGTCACAATTAGAAAAGAGGCACTGGGATCTGTATTTTACCCTCCAGGACTGATATCTACTATAATCCCATGAATGTAACATAGGATGCTCTATAGCAGGGGTTGACAAGATGTGACTCTTGGCTATATCCTGCTTTGTGCTTCTTTACAAATAAAGTTTTATTGCAAGACAGTCATTATTAGTTTGGACATTGCCTTTCATTACTTTTGCACTAACACAGCAAAGTAAAAGCATTTCAGCAGAGTCTATATGGTGCCAAAGGAAAGCAGTATTGGCTATGTATCTGGCTCTTATTCTGAGAGTTTGTCAAACCATCCTCTAGAGGAACATCGAAGGCAATAGAAAGATTATTTATTAGGAATCAAGAGCTCTGCATTCTACCAAACAGCACTGAGCCTAAGGAAAGGGTTTTAATGTTTTGAAAATGAAGAATATTATCAGTAATAGGTGAGGAAGGGAAAAATCACCTCTGGAGACCTGAAAAAAAAGTAGTCATTAAGAAAAATAAAAAAAAAAAACTTTACAAGTTTGTCAACAACAATGTCAAAGTCCTTCCATTGTTTTTTCCAAGTGTTACTAAATTATCAGAATAAATATAGAACTGAAAGACTTTGAAAGGCAGCTATGTAACTCTTTACTAGAAAATAGAAAATGGTTAATATTGACTAAGTTGTTGGTCGAACACATCTTTCAGAGTTTGAATATATGAGGAAGAAATAAAATAAAATTTCTTTCAGTGATGAAACACTCGTGGCCCTCTTGATTAAATATTCTCTAAGGGCTTTTTCAACTCTAAAATTCTGAGAACACTAATGTACCACATGGGTACTTCAATGTTATTATAATCACTATTCTTTCTTCTTGAATGACGAGAGGTGAGTGAAACGTTGCCAGGGAGGGGACTGGTGTTTAAAACAAAGATAAAATGGAGTTATCTAGTCTCTTAAATTTGGTAATTATGGAATTAAATAAGGATAAAAGTGTCTTTTTATTGCTCTTTATTCTCTTTTGAAAGGCTTTAATATGTAAATGTGCTTGATGAATTTTCAAAAGGGGAGACATTCTACATTGTGTTTTCCAAATTCGTATGAGCATAAAAATTCATTTTCCTGAACATTTCCTGTGACCTCTTTTCTGCAGATAATCCTGCATTCAGTCTGAGCTTTCATCATGTAGATTTATGACATGTGTGGCAAGATTAAATTGGCTAAAGGCTGGATCAGAGGGGGGTGAGATGTGGGAAAGGATCCCCAGAGGGGAACCCGTGCTTCTTGGGGTGTTCCAAAGGCTCAAGTAGTGTGGAGGGCATGGTTTGGCTGTTCAGTACTAAAGTTCTGTAAAAGTTTTCATATACACACGATTGTCTACAGCAGTACTTTTTGCGAAGCATGCTTAACTGATCCCTTCTTTTTTAATTGTTCATAGGGAATACTCTATAACTCCGTGTGTGTGGACAAGAAAGCCAACCACACAGGGAGATGTGATAGGAAAGATGTGTCTTGCCATCTTGGCATTGTAAGATTTCTATTAGGATCTTGAATATTTCCACCGTGAAGTAGATAGCTGTTGCATTCACTCATTTATGATCTGGTAGGATCTGGGAAAGGGATTTAATTTAAGGGCACCGCACCTACCTTGCAAGCACAAGGTTCCCCCAGTTCCAGCCCTGGTTCCAACTCCCCTCCAAAAAAGATTTGATAGGATTACTAATATACCATTAAAAAAAAAGTGACTTTGCCTGTAATCCCAACTCTCAGGAGGCAGGGGGATTGCTGTGAGTTTGGGGCTTGTTTGGGCTACATAGTGAGCTCAGGGCCAGCCTGAACTACAAAGGGAGACTCTGTCTCAAAAAAAAAAAAGTGGCTCCTGCTGTGCAAGCACTTTTATTCATGGCCCAATAATCATTCCCCACCTGCCCAGCCTTGTGCTAATAGCTCAGGGAATAGTTCCTACCAAGGGCATGAACCTGCTGTCTGCACTACAGAGTTCCTTTAGATGTGGGCTATAGACATGTGCTCACCATTCATGTATGTCACAGCATAAACATACATGTTACCAAGAGCCCAAAAGCCCCAACACTACCCTTCTTTTTTAGTGTTTGGAAATGCTAAGGGTAACATCATATTCTCTGTCAGTCCAGAGCAATCTTGGCAACCCTGAGGGTGCCAAGGCCTCTCCTTCCACGGGCATCTCATCCCACTTCCTCACAAAAGTCTTGAAGCTGTGATGTCATTGTCTGCCAAAAGCAACCACTGCGGGTTTTCAACCAGAAGTTTGTCACTGCTGTTGGCTAAAGGAGTAACACAGCTCCAACATCTAGGCTGAGAATGTGTTGTCTAAAGTTATTCCTGGTTTTAGGATAAATGAATTATCTATTTCTCCTATCTTCTCATGTAAGATTGTTAGTTTGGTTTCCCAAGGATATATTATGTTTTTTTTTCCTCTACATTTTAAAACTACTGGTAAGCCAAGAGCAGATTTTTTTTTTAAGTCTTTCCCTTGATATTTGGTACAAAACATTTTCTTTTGAGGTATTTGTGAAATGGTCTCATAATCATCTCTCCAGCAGAAACTAGTCATTGTAGTACGTTAACATTTAGTTCATATTTTTCCAGAATTTGAGAGGAAAAATGGTACTCTGTGTTTTAGTAGTGATAGATAGTTTCTGCTAGCCCAGTAAGTAAACAGCAGTTTTATTAGTTGAGGCATATTTAGATAGGTTCTGCTTAGCTTGAATAGGTTTAAAAAAAAACACTTGAAGGTTTTAAAGTAGTTTTACCATGCTTAAAAAATGAAAATTTGGTATATAACTGTGTAGTGTGGATAATTAATTCATGAGCTATACCTTGGTTTTATTGTTTACACTCTGAGTGAAGAAACCTGAAAACACACACAGAAATTTTGTCCTGCAAGATAGAACCATTATATTTCAGGATGTTTACCTTTCTTGTTAATATTATAATCTTTGCATGCAAGTGTTTTAATTTGGATTCTGCTCTTATGTACTAAATGTTTTTAAAACTACCTTACTACAAATCAGCACCTGTAAAATTGAGGCGAATACTGTTTAGTGCGTGCAGTCACTGTGAGGAAAACCAAGTTAACTCAAGTCAAAGTTTTATACTGACAAAGAGCATACATTTACTAAAGCCTAGCTATTTTTAGCCTTGGAAGAGTACTGCACCAACCCCAAAATGCCAGTAAAACAATAATCCTTGACAAGTCTGTGAAGATCATACAAAGATAAATGAGAAGAGAGATACATGGGTTCCCTACAGTCCTCACATAAAGCATGCGTGGAAACTCTGGCTTAAAGTTACAAACTCCTAACTATAGTTATCACAGAGAAAGGCAATAGCTGACATGGATGTGAACTACAATAGCCCCCAGAACACCCAAACCTGGGACTGGGCGGTCCAGAGGATGGCATCTAGTAAGAAGTCCTTTTATATTTAATTACATCCTATAAGTAGTGTCAAAATATGAAAATATGAGAAAGATACACCACTGTTGTTTCTTAAATTAGCTGGGTTCTAATGTTTCTTTTTTTTAAAAAATTCAGCTTATTGGTACATTTTAGGAATACATTTATGATCACATTCCTCTTTGGGAATTCGTATCTGATATATCTTGATTCTCATTTTTTCCCATTCCCCTGCCTTCCTCCAGCCGCTCCACCCCCATAAACATTAGCTTTGTTTCCACTTTTTCCTTTTTAACTGCAAAATTTGTCTTTCCTTTCTTTGCCCCCCCTCCCTGTTACCCTTTCATTTGAAGATTTTCCTCCTATTTCACAATACCTATCATACATTCTGGATCTCATTTACACCTTTAGTCTCACACTAGAGAAAAGGCATGCTATTTAAACAAATGTGTCCTATATATTGCACTTATGAGTATGGCCTCACGGTGTGTTCATTTAGCTACAAATGTCTCTCATTTATCATTTTTTATGGCAGAGTAAATCTTTGTAATTTTGATAAAAAGTTAGTGGTAAAAATGAATAGGTTTTTATAGGCAAAAGTATTTTTAAGAAAGAGGTCTATGAAGTCTAGAGAACTGTGTGGAAAATCTGTTAATGGAGCCACACTTTTACACTTACAGCAGTTTCAAGTCAAGTGCTGTAAGGGTGAGCATTTCTCTTTCTTGTGGGTGGACTGGATGCATAGTACCAGTCATCTAACGCTGTGCAGAGGCACATGTGAACAGTCTGCAATGCAGCCCAGCCATGCTAGGAGGTGTTCACACTGGCCAGTTCCTAGGTAGGTAAGTCCAACTCTGAGTCGTGATCAGGGAGCCCTAAGAGGAGGGCAGGACTGTTTTTAGGCTGATACGTGTACCCGAGCAAGTGACCAGACTGAAGCAGGCCAGACAGATGCATTAAGCTGTTGTCTTAGGTCAGTTGTCATTAAGTTACCATAGTCGTCACTAGAAATCTCCTGGGCTCAGCCAGCCATAGATGTCTGTCAGTGTCGCAAATTCTATTTCAAACTGCTGCTAAGACTTTATGGGCTAATAGTTTTCTAGAGAATCCAGAAGCATTAGAACCCAGATAATTGATGTTGGACTTCTGCATTAACAGTGACATTTTCTTTCCACACCTACTGGAGTTTGGTGAACTCCTTCATACAAAGGGTATTTTTCAAACATATTTTCTCATATCATCTGTGTTTTATGTATATATCCTTGATTGGTACTTGATCAGTATGGACTTAAAAGTTCAAAATTGAGAGCTATATACTTTTAAAAATGCAAACAGCAAGAGATACTTAGTAAAACAGGAAAACATTTTCTAGTAAATAAATGTGTCCAAATTCAATAAGGATTATAGTATCTTGAATGTGGATTATTTAACAATTTGAGCTAATTTCTTCTGGTTGCCAAGACACCTTTCAGTTTAATTGCATTTCTAAACACTGAAAGCTTCGGGGGGCACTTATTTTTGTATAACCTTAAGAAACTCTTACAAAAAGGCTAATAAATTTATATTTTTTCTGAACAACACAAAAATATTGAGCAATACCAAAGCATTTTACAGAAGCATTTCATGGGAATTCAATAAAGATTTGTAATGTACAATGCAATACATGCTCTCAGAGTATAAATTGACCATTCAGCACAGAAAAAGGAACTCAAAATAATGCCTAGAGGTTTGAAAATAGAAATGAATATAATCATTAATGCCTTGTGAAACTTGGGCATATTTTCTTCAAGAAGAATTATATATCACTTCCCCATTATTATGATTTCAATTTTTTATAGCACTTTACATGGTAACAGCAACCTCTTTACTCCAACTCAGCCCTTTGGCTATATTCTGACAGTCTATTTGTGTTTTGATTTCATGAATAATGGATAACTGAAAATGAAGAAAAGAAATCTATAGCTTTCCTCACTCATGCAAAAAGTTTTAAAGTAAAATACAGTTTAGCATAAATGATAATGTGTTTAAATCCAAGGGAATTAAAATTTGACAAGGTGAAAAACTCTTTTTTTTTTCCTTTTAGTTTCAAGGGAGGTTATACTAAAAGAAACCATGGGGAAAAGAAACCTAGAATCTATTTTCTAATTGGCTATGAAAGCAGTACCTTTGAAGAGATCTTTGTGTCCTTTCCTGGATATTCACATGCTTATATAGTTTGGTGAATATAAGTACAGAAGAAACTTACATTACCTAGCAGGGTTGCATCAGGTTGTAATTATTTTAAATTACTGTTAAGTGAGGAGTCAACTGTTTATTGCAGTTTCTTGAGGGAAGTCCATTGAAATACTGATCACAGTTCTGAGCCATGACGGCAGATCCTACTGACTCCCCTCCCTGGTGGGAATCAGTCAGTTAAGATGAAAATGATCAGCCCTTCAAGTTGTAATTGGGGATATAAAATTATTTTTATTCCTAGCACTCTGGGGTGCTGATTGCAGCCTAGACAAGTCAGCAACTTAGTGATAAAATGACTAAAGTAAAAAATAAAGAAAAGGCCACAGATACAGCTTTCTGCCAAGGCCCTGGGTTCCATCCTTAATGTTAAGTTTCAGTGATGCTTTCATTTAGCTTTGAAATAAATTAACGTTAAAATTCATTTTTATTTAGGTGCAAACGGATGCACCTGGAGGACACGCTAAGGAGTGAAATCAATAGAGCCTGTGCTCTAGGTAAATACCGGATCTTCTCATTGATATGAGCACTGGTAGATGCAAATGGGCTCTAGTAGTACGACAATCTTTTCAGAATGGGAAATTTCCAAAGGAAATTTGGTGTGGGGATGTAATGAGGGGAAGGAATAAATATGATTCTGAAAGAAAATAAAAGAGCATGTATATAGGGGGTGGGGAGGTGTGGGTGGGGATATGGGTAAAAATGAGAATTGACTGTGCCATATATTGGTACAAATTCCCCAGTGTTTTCTGTGAGTGTGAGATGTATGCAAAGTGTACCAATAAAGAAGGCAATTAAAAATTCATTTTTATTGCAAATTATACCTTCAAAAAAATGACAGAAATGGAAAGAAGGGAGGATGTGGGGGAAAAGCCAACAGCCTGCCACTCTTTTAATTAGATACCCTATGTAGGGTGTGAAACATATCAATAATAAGTTTAGGGCTGGAGATTTAGCTCAGTGGTTCCAGTGCCTGCCTCACAAGCATAAGGTCCTGAGTTCGATCCCAGTAACCACATACAATGTTGGGTGTGGTGACTCACGCCCACCAGCAATCAATACCACATACCACAGTGCCGGGTGTGGTGGCTCACGCCTGTAATCCCAGCACTCGGGAGGCAGAGAAAGGAGGATTGCCAAGTTTGAGGCTTGCCTGGGCTACATAGTGAGCTCAGATTCAGCCTGAACTACAAAGCAGACCCTGTCTCCAAAAAAAACAAAAACAAAACAAAACAAAAAAAAGTTTAGTTTAGGGCCATTTAGCATGATGGAGAAAAATAAGCACCAATCATATCTGTTATCTTACTCTAAACCTTGGCAAACCTCCATCTGAATTCCCAAACACTAAGCAAATTATAGCAAGTTGTCACTGTCTGTGTTCCTAAAGACCATAACTGTCTTCTGGATTGTTCCAGGGATGGCAGCCCCAAACCCCATCAAAAGGAGGGGTTTACAGTTTGGAGCTGCCCAAATGCTCTCTGAGCAGCTGCTTGGATAATTTGGCGGAAACCATTTTCTTCAAACTGGCAGGTCCCCAACCTTCCCTCCGATTGGCTAGGAAACCATGGTGTGACTTTCTACGGCAGGTGGACCAGCCCTGAGGCATTTTGAAGCTAATACAGCAATTGTTTCTGTATGGCATACAGAGTTCCAGTTCAAATGGATATTCAGAGTATTCATAAGTCCAAAGTATGCTTAGGAAAAGTTTATACCATATGTTGGGCAGGTGCAATAAAAACTAAATGCTTTTATTTTTTATTTGTACCTGGAATCAAACTCAGGACCTGTGCTTGTCAGGCAGGCATAGCACTGCTGAGCTACATCTCATCTCTATACGAAATACTTTCAGGAGTTTTACAGTAGAGAAAAACTATGGCTCTCCTGAATCTAGTATTCCCCACACATCTGACCATTCAGCAGCACTCTCTTCAACTACTAGCTAATTATCTTACACAAAAAAATGGTCTGCATGTGACAATGTGATAGAATACAAATGTAAAGTTTCTCCAAATATTATTTATAATGAAATAAAATTCATCCTAAGAAAAACATTTTAGGAGAAATCATTTCTGTACATTGTACATAGAGTTCACTAAAAGGTTAAAACAGGCATCTTAATTTTTCCTATTTTATGCAGTTTAGTGAAATGTCATCTCCATATTGTTACACACATGTAAATTGCAGAAAAGTATACTGAAGAAAGTGCCTTCCAAAGCACAAGTTCCACTAAGTTCTTTGGATTACTGTTTTTGCAATGTGTTTACCCTCACAGAGTGACTTGATACTTAAGATACCTGCTTGAAACTCACAGCAGAGTTTAGGAAGGACTAGTCACTCATGAATTATACACGGACAGTGGACACAGCCCTTTAGTGCACCATGTACTCTGCTCCAAATTCTGGTTTAAAGTCTGAAAACAATTTTTGATCTGCAGATAACTTTTGGTGTCTCCATCTCCCCTGTTAGGTGTCATCAGAAGCTGTATCTTCTGTCTTTGGCTGTTGTTCCATGAAATGTTTTTCATGTAATAAGATCACTGCTAGCTAAGGTTTCTTCAGGTTATCTAACCCCTTCTTCGGTGCCTTTCTCTTTCCTAGTGTGTTTTGCTTTTCTCATTGTTGAGAAAACCAGGTCTTGCCATGCCATTCAATGTCCGCAAACCTAAGTCAACCCAGGGCTCTAAAATGATCAACAGGTTTAACTTTTCCTCACCTCGACTAAACTCAAAGCAATCTTCCTCCTGAGTCTGGGTCTTGCTGTCCCCTGACAAATCCTTAAGGAATTCATACAGCCTAAACACAGAGCCCTACTCTTCCTTCCGACAATGTAAGTACTTTACAAAAGTGACAACTGAGATATAAAATTCCTTAAAATCATTTGGTCTGATTATACAACCCTCTAATTTTTTTTTCTTAGTCTGGGTCATCACTTTAGCAACCACAGCACCTAAGTTCATCCCCCAGGTTTTGTGGGAGGTTAAAACACTCACTCTGGGATACCTAGGTCTGAAGTGAGAACTTAACCTCCTGTTTTGCAGATATGAGAAAACTTTTTGTTTCAGTAAGACCATTCCCCTGCTTCCAATTTCTAGTAGTGCATATCACCAAGCTATTCAACATTTTACTTCTTTGTACTGTGTATTTTTTTTGTCTCTTTCCACAGGATTAAAAGCATTTTGCTTATAGATTTTTGCCAGCATAGACTTTTTTTCTGCTTGTTCACAGCTATATCCCTAATGATTTCAACCAAACCTTTTTATGGTTCACATTCAATAACTGTATTTTGAAGTGCTGAATAAAAAAAGGAGGATAGGCAGAAAGGTGAATATAGTTTCTTTTTATTTTTTAACCTGGTAATCAAGAAAGCAAGTGTGGCTGAGTTGAGTGGGGGTTATAAGGGTTTTAAGGAGAGATGGGAAAGGGCACAGGCCACGGTGTATATGCTTCTTTCAGAAAGAAACAGTGCTAACTTGTACTGTATGAAGCTGAGCATGTTAGGTACTGCTGGGTGTAATCGACTGTTGACTTTTTTAGTATGAGACAACAGTCCCTTACTCTGTATTTCAGAAATTCATTTAACTGCACCAAAGAAAACATTAAATTATCAATTAGTAACCTTATTATTTTAGAAATAAAATTTAGAATTATGATTTTTTTTTTTTTGACACAGGATCTCGCTTTGTAGTTCAGGCTGGCCCTGAGTTCACTATGTAGTCCAGGCAAGTCTCGAACTCAGCAATCCTCCTGTCTCTGCCTCCCAAGTCCTGGAATGACAGGAGTAAGCCACAACGCCAGGCTGAATGATTTTTGTTATAATACTTTTGAGGCAAGAAATAAACAGGTTTCAAAATGACCAACCCTGAATCCTTGGACATTTTTTCAGAGTTCCATTATTTTACATAAATACTGGGTCCTACTCCTAAGACAACTTACCATAAATGGTAAAAATGGTTAATACTGCTATTGGCAAAACTTTTTTTTCATTATTCTGTACATCTTTTCGAGCAATTAAGATATTTGTCTCAATTAAAATACCTCCAGAAAATGTGAACACTTTATTCAGATCCTCAGAATTTGATCTTACACCTATGGACATGGATATTTGACCTTATACGTTCTGAGTGAGATCAATATTCCTTACTTGTAGGGCACCTGATATCTAATTGCAGTGCACACTGGGTAAAGACAGGCTGTGGAAGGGACCTTGAAAGGTAGAAACCTGCACCAAGACAGCTCAAGGTCAGTCACCCTCCAAGATGTGCTACCTGAGGGCTTCATTGGGCCACAGATTTTATTTCCCTGCCAAATGCAGAAAAAACTTACTTGCTGATCATAAAATATACTCCTCTTAGACTTTTAACTCATGAAAATATAATAAAACAACTCCCACTTGTGACCTTAAAATAAATTCTAATATTGTCTCGACACTAATAAAGAGGGCATGGCATTCTTATGTCCTCTACGGAAATGTTTTATAGTCTTTCAAATGGTGCTGAGCAGTTACCTATGTAATGGGAACACTAAAGATGCTATAAGACATCGAGAAAACTTTTTTCAGACCTTTGGTAGAGTTGCCAAGTTGTCCTAGTTTCCTGTTTCAACCTTCAAAATATTTTAATAAGGATTTTCATAGCAACACTGTAAAAAGGTAATCTTTAGATTTTTATTCAGTAACAACACTACCAAGAACACTGACAGGAATATACAGAAGTTTTTAAACATAATTGATAGTAAAAAATGTTTAGAAAGTATATAAGACAAAAGAAGACTGTATTCAAAGGGATTAGTTATAAGAGCATTAAGGAAAGAATGTACAGAACATTGTTTTATATAATGTAAACTGGGATGGAACTGGCTCATGATACATGTGGTAAAGGAATTAAAAAACCCGAATTCATTATATATCTAATAACAAAACTATTCTGTTGAGGAAAAAACACATTTAGAAATTAGTAAGTTAACTTAAAAATCAGACCTCTAAAATAAACCAGAAAATATTACTTTCATGAAATTCATACATGGTAAGTTTTTGTTAAGTAACTGTATGTAGTTTAGTGATGAAACGAGATGTTGAAATGTATAAAGAGAGAGACCTTTTATGAGAACAGACACTAAACAACTTTTTTTTTTTTTGAGACAGGGTCTCGCTTTGTAGTTCAGGCTGGCTCTGAGCTCACTATGTAGCCCAGGCAAGCCTCGAACTCAGCAACCCACCTGTCTCTGACTCCGAGTGCTGGGATTACAGGCATGAGCCACCACGCCCGGCACTAAACAACTTTTAGGAAAAAGACTATTACTATTTTTTCATTTTCTCTAATCACAAAAAGAACAATGTACTACTAATTGGTTTTATATTAAAAGGAGATAAAACTTGGAACATATCACTCCTGCTAGCAGTTCTTATAAAAGTGGTTGAAACAATATTCTTACATTTTTTTAAAAATCTTTTTTAATTGACAATAACTAACAGTAAAATTTATGATGATTTGCTAAATTTGCCAGGCACTGCTAGTTGATGAAGATGATTGGAGTGGGTGATGATGAAAATTCTTAATCGTTTAAGGTTGCATTTAGAAGAAAGAGATAATTCTAGGGGACAGTAGCCAAAACAATTCCATTTCTGTGCTGTTCTCAAGTTTGTTAATGGTAGAGCCTCCCAAAAAACAAAGTGCAATTACTCCTTACTCTATGAGGAAAGAGGACATTATCTGAGTCATAATAATGGTAGGCAACTGTTCAGCAAGGGTTCATTAAATGCCAAGGGCTTTCCGTGTATCACATCTACTTGCTACCACAACCATAACATTCCTTTTCTTCAAGTCAGACAATGCTGGTTAAACAACAACAACAAAACCCCACAGTGTAGTGTAGCCAAACCCTTCTTCTCTTTCTCTCTCTCCTGGAAGACGGAAAACAGGCCATGCCCCTATAAGAAACCATAGCAATGCACAGATGCAGATGACGCAGACCAATTATACACTGCTAAATGCTGCTTCCACCCTTTCATCCAATCATATCCCTCTGTGAACACTGTGCCCACCTTCTCATCCAATCACATTCCAAGGCACCCTATGTGAATGCCGGGAACCTCTGTGAAATGGTATTTAATAAAGAAGCTCCCTAACAATGTGTTTGCTCAGTTGCTGAATTCTGCATCACTGCTCACCCTCCCAAGGCTGTCAGATTATGGAGATGGCACAATAACCAGACCAGGCTGGATCACAGTGTAGCAGCTAGGAAAATAGGATCTGGAGAAATACTCCCTCAGTTCACATCACAGTTTATTGATGAGGTCCTTGTCATCTTTATGTGTCCTTATCTCTAAAGTGGGGGATTATTATGATACCTACACATGTTTGAAGCATAGAGAACAGTGCCAGACCCAAAAATAGCCTTTCATAAAATACAGTGTCCATAACTATCATTAGAGAGATTTGATAGTTTCTCTACAGCATGGAGTTAACAGTGCTGCATTGGATTCATCCATTGTCATAACTCTATAATGTCCATCTTTCTTTAAAGAATGACATGTTTTCTTGAAAACTGCATTATGTACATTAAGAATAAGTATCATCTAAGCAATAGAAATGTTCAATAAATTATCAGCACAAAGTTAAGTGGTATTCTTCAGGTATATTCATCATTTTTTCCATATACTGGAAAACGTCCCTGAATATCACGCATGGGATGCCCACAGTAATTATCACAGGATAAGCAAAGTGTGAGAATAGTGCTAATTTAAACTCAAATGTAGTGTTTCATTTTCATATGATCTATGAGTGGTAGTAGTAGACACAGAAATTATTTTTCTTTTCCCAATCATGTCTACTCCCGTGAATTTTTATCATCCTGAAATTCCTAAGTGCAAACTTGTCTCAAAATTAATGATTTTTAAAAAATAAACCTGTTCACACTTATCTCCCTTACTCAGTAATATTAATCACTGCCTCTATCAATTTTTCACATATCTCAATCTAATTTTCTTTGTGTCAATCTTTAGTTTCTATCCAATTTCTGCAAACTGTTTATCTAAAGAGGTCATGGTAACTTGCAGCAAATCTTATTTCATGCCGACATTGGCCTCACTACTTGTAAGTAAAGTCAGTACAATTTAGTAAATTACAGCTCTGCTTTTACAAGTAGTACATTTAAAGACAGGAATGTAAAGCTCAAAGAAAATGGCAAAAGGATAATTAAACATAAAATTCCAGTGGTTATTTTATAGAATTTCTAGTGACATATTACAGAATAATGCTCTTGGCTCCAGATACTTTTTGATATATTCTGATGAAGATATAATAGTTATTGAAATTTTTAAAAATCCTTTGGATTTTAGTGTAATGTGCTCTCATGATACAGGGCTTAAAATCATAGAAGAAGAAAGTTATCAAATTGTGAACTTGTACATAATTCCCTCATTTCTATTTTCTGTTTAATAAGGCACTAAGTTTATGAAATGGCTTGAAAATGAAATAAGCAGAAAAATTTCTTCTGCAAACTAAAATAAATTTGTTATGTAACCTTCCATAGCACTGTACCAGGCACAGTGGGTGTTTAAAATGTGTTTCTGGTAATTGAAACTGTGAAATTCAAGAAAAAAATATTAACAGAAAGTCTGTAACCATAGTCAAAATATTTGAAAGCCACAAAATCATATTAATATATTTATTTTTAAAATTTGAATCGATCCAAAAAGCAAGCACAAAAACATGTTAAGATGAACTTTTAATTACATTACTTTCCACTTTAAGATAATTTTCTCCCTTTCAAAACACACTATAATCAAAGCAGTTGTTTTTGATGAAGAAGATATCCATATTAACAAAACTCTTAGCCTGTGCTAAAACTATTTTTCCAAGAACCCTTGTTCATGGAGGGAAGGTAAATCAGTACAGTCATTCTGGAAGTTCCTCAGAAAGTGAAAAACAAAACTTTCACGTGAATGGGAAATCTTGCTCCTGTGTGTGTATATATCCAAGGAAAATAGAGTCAGTATGAGGGAAAAGTACCTGCACACCCCACTCACTGAGGCACTATTCACAGTAACTATGGGATAGAAACAGCCTGAGTGTATCTCAGCTGATGAATGGATAAAGATATGGTACACTGAGGATGTATACCTCGATATGACACAACTTGACTCTAAGTTCTCAATGTTAAGTGTTATCATAATGTATACGTATAAAATGTACCAGCAACAGACTCACTGAAAGAGAAATTGGAGAGTCAATCTCTTTCACAGTAGCACCTAGAAAAATGAAATATCTAGGAATCAGTCTAACAAAGGAGGTGAAAGACTTCTACTCTGAAAACTATAGGACTCTGAAAAATGAGATAGAAAAGGATATCAAAAAGTGGAAAGACATCCCTTGTTCCTGGGTAGGGAGAACCAACATTGTCAAAATGGCTATGCTCTCACAACTGCTATACAGATTCAGTGCAATTCTGATTGAAATCCCAACACCATACTTCACAGAGCTAGAGAAAATAATCCAAAAATTCATCTGGAACCACAAGAGACCTAGAATAGCCAAAGTAATTCTAAGCAACCACGACATGGCAGGGCGTATTACAATCCCCAATTTAAAATTCTACTATAAAGCCACTGTGATAAAAACTACATGGCACTGGCAAAGTAACAGACCCGAGGACCAGTGGAATAGATTAGAAGATCCAGAAACAACTTCGGATACACTAAACCATCCTGTCTTTGACAAAGGAGCCAAACATCCCCAATGGAGGAAAGACAGCCTCTTTAACAAATGGTGTTGGAAAAATTGGGCTTTAACCTGCCCCAAACTAAAGCTAACCTATCTCTTCTACCATGTATTAAACTAAAATCACAATGGATTCAAGACTTAAACATTAAAACAGAAACACTAAATGTGCTACAAAACAAGTTAGGTAGAACTCTTGGAGACATTGGCATAGGCAAAGATTTTATGAACAAAACTTCTATAGCATGAGAACTAGCAGAAAGTATCAACAAATGGGATCTCATCCTATTAAAAAGCTTGTGCACACTAATAAAACCAACCAAGCAAACAAACAAACCAAACCAAAACAAAACAAACAAACAAAAAATTGGCACTGGTAAAAAAACAACCAACAATATGAAAAAAAAAACTTTACTAGATGTTGGTCAGACAAAGGGCTATTATCTAGAATATATAAAGAACTTAAACATATCAGACCCCCCCAAGTTTAAAGACCCAATTCAAAAATGGGCATCAGAAAGGAACAGACACTTCTTAGAGGCAGAAGTAAAAGCAGCTGAGATGCAAATGAAAACACTGAGATTTCATCTCACTCCACAAAGAATACCTGCTATTGCAAAAGCAACCATCAATAAATGCTGGCAAGGCTGCAGAGAGAAAGGAACCCTTCTCCACTCTTGGTGGGATTGTAGAATTATGCAACCATTGTGGAGATCAGTGTGGAGATTCCTCAGAAAACTAGGATTAGAGGTTCCATTTGACTCTGCTATCCCCCTGCTAGGAATATACTTGGAGGAATTAAAAAAAGAATCATATTGTAAAGGCATACATACACCCATGTTTATAGAAGCTGTTTGTGACAGCCCAGTCTTGGAAACAACCTAGATGCCATCAACTGGAGACTGGATAAAGATGTGTGTTTTCTTAAAATAAAATGGAGTACTACTTTGTCATGAAAAATGACAAATTTCATTCATTTTATGTGCAAATGGATACACCTTGAGGACACACTAATAAGTGAAATAAATAGATCCTAGATATGTAAATACTGTATCTGTTCTCTGTTATGAGAAACTGTAGATGTACATGAGTTCTAGAATGTATGATAGATTTTGTAAAACAAGAAATATTCAAGAAGAATGTGGTGGGGGATCGTAATGAGGGGAAAGAAAAATATGATTTGGAAAGAAAAAGAAATAGCATGTATATAAGGGATAGGGGGTTGTGGCTGGGTCATATAATGGGTAAAAATGAGAATTAACTTGTATCATATACTGGTACAAATCCCCCAGTGTTGAGTGTGATTGTGAGCTCTGTATGAAATGAACCAATAAAGAATTCAATTAAAAAGTAGTGGAGATGGCAATACTTCCTAAATTGTTATTTAGCTTTAGTGCAATCCCTATCAAAATACCATTATGTACCTCCCAGAACTAGAGAAATTATTCCTAAAATTCATTTGGAATCAGAAGAGATCTAGAACAGCAAAAGTAGTTCTGGAGAGCAAAGGCATGGGAGGAAACATCACAGTTTGTGACTTGAAATTGTACTACAGAGCTTCTGTGAAAGAACAGCATGGTACTGGGAAAAAACAGACTTGAAGAACAGTGGGGCAGATGAGAAGATACAGGGAGAACCTCAAACACACTCAGCCACTTTATCTGAGACAAAGGCACTGAACGTGTGCTTTGGAAAAAAAGATTGACCCTTTAAGAATTGGTGCTGGAAAAACTGGCTTTCTACATGCCAGATACCAAACCTAGATCTGTGATGCACTATTAAAGCATCAAAATAGATCAAAGAAGTAAACATTAAAAGAAAAACTGTGAATCTCCTGGAGGAGAGAATCTGTGCATTCTTATCCATCCCTCAGAGCTGGATAATTCATATCTTGAATCTAGATAGGAAGTTCTACAAGTAAGTATAATGTCAGTTAACTCTTCTTGCATACACATGTAAGTACAACTAAAAATGGTTGTTTTATGATATTTTGCCTTCTGTCCTTGTATAATTGTATACTTTGGTATACACGGCATTTAAAGTTAAAAAATAGACACTAAGTAGATTAAAATTACATCATAATTCTCTGCCATAAAGAATGACAAGTTTCATTCATTTATGTGCAAATGGGCACACCTTGAGGATACAGTAATATGTTAAATAAATAGATCCCAGATATGTAAATACCATATCTTTTCTCTGATAGGAGAACCTGTGGATGTAAATGAGATGTTGAATGTACTTTAGAGTTTGTGAAATAGGAAATATTCAAAGGGAGTGTGGTAGAGGAAAGTAATGAGGGGAAAGAATAAATATGATTTGGAAAGAAAAGAACATGTAGATAGGGGGTGGGGATTGTGGGGTGGGTAGGGATATGGATAAAAATGAGAATTAACTTTTATCATATGCTGGTACAAATTCCCCAGGGTTGAGTGTGATTGTGAACTGTCTATAAAATGCACCAATAAAGAATTGAATTAAAAAACAAAATATGGTACAAACACACCATGGAATATGACGCAGTGCAGCCATAGGAAGAATAAAATATTGTTACATGTAATAATATAGATGGACTGAAAATCACTCTGTTAATTGAAATAAACCAGGCATATCCTTTTTCTGGAACCTAGAACAGTTGATCTCACAGATCCTGTGAGTAGAATAGTGATTACTAGAATGTAGTCAGGAGAGAAGAATGGGGAAAGTTGATCAATGAGTCCCACATCTTAATTAGATGGAGCAAGTAGTAGTGTATTACTACATAATAGGGTGAGTTTGTTAATAATAATGTGCTGTATTTCAAAAAGTGAGAAAAAGGATTCTGACATTTTTAACAGGAACAAATGATAGAGGAAATAAGTACATTATACCTGATTTCAATGTTATAAAATGTATATATGTATCTATCACACTGATATAACTGTACACTTTATGTTTAATCTTTCAGTTAAAAATTTCATTAATAAGAAAGAACATATATATATATATATCACATTATGGAGGATATGGGATTTCAACATGTAGGTAGAGACAGAAAAGTAATTCATATATAATGGGAAAAATAAATTGTGAAACTCCTCGTTGTTTTAAAGAAATCATTTTGGAAACAAGGACAAAAGATGAGAAACAGATATGAAAGAAGGCCAAGAATTTGAACTTCATTTTGAGCACAATATAACAATTTAAAATCCTTTCTTTTAAATAATAATAACTCGTTTATAATTATCAAAGTAATACTGAGTTCTGTCTCCAAAATAACGCCTCCAGGACAAATATGTGAACTTCCTCTCCTTTCATTGAAATAACTGGTGTTCATTCATTCATTTTACATCTCCACAGTTATACCATGCTGTATCTTTGAGAGTTAAATTATTTTGTTAAAATATCTGCAATCACTAAAAGTTAGCATCCATCAGTGCAATTAAATGGTTCTTTTCCTTTAAACAACTATTAGCATTAATGAACAAATTTCCTGAAATTGATCATTTTAAGGGCAAGGTTGTAGTTTAAACTAGAGCTAGAAGACAATGTTAAATTTCAAATTCTGTGATTCTGTTTTCTTCACTGTCAATGGGGCCAACAGTAATCTCACCTCATTTAAACTTGGTTCATTTGATACCAAAAAAGAACAGTGCCTGGCACAAATGAATAATTTCATAAATGACTTTCATATTATTACCATTATCTGAAGAAACATAAACTAGTATAACAATGGAAAATCAGTGTCGGGACTGCTCAAAAGACTTAACATAGAAATTCTATTCAACCAAGCTCTTCCCCTCTTAGGTATCTGCCTGAAAAGGTTGTGCACCATATGACAGTAATACCCACACATACCCATGTTTATAGAAGCACAATTCATAATTAAATACTGGAAGAGATTTATGTGTTATGCAGTATAAAAGGATAAAGAAAATGTGGTATTTACACACAACAGAGTACTGCTCTGTCATGGGCAATAGCACAAACACAAGTCATTGGTAGGAAAATGGATGCACCTGAGACTGTAATGTTAGCTGAAGTAAACTCAACTCACAAGTTTAAATATTGTATGGTTTTCTTATGAAAGAAGAGTGACATATAAATAGAAAGCAAAATAAAAGATAATAGGAAATAAAAATAAAGAGATTTTGCTCAGGATGAAAGGGGATCAAGACAGGGAAGGGGAGGGGATGGGAGGGGAGGGGAGGGGATGAAAAGAGAATCGAGGTGTGTTATATGCATGCATCAACCTCCTGCAAGGAAGGTAATCGCTATATACCACAAACAAGTATGAATAAAAAAATTAAAATTGAATAAAAGAAGGAAATCCTAATAGCAATGGAGCTCAGAAATACTATTTTTAATATCGACATTTTGTGACACAGGATTTTCACAGCCCTATCTATGGTTGAGGTACATTTGTGAGCTTTACATACAGTACAGTGCATCCTTAGTCAGGATTTGGCATTGGGATAAGAAGAACTGGAAATTAGTTCTACTTTCAGGTCCTAGAGCAGTTTAAATGACAAATGAAATACTGTTTCCACTGTGTTTTTAAAATCATCTCAGTCTGCTACATTTTTAGAAAGTGGCGTTGCAAAGATCGTGGCCACTCGCTTTCTACTCCTGTTTGGTTGCAGCCTAGTATCCCGATTTTGGGGGAACGTTATCTTTTTCATCCTGGCTTTCCAGTTCTTTTGTTTAATGAAGTGGGCCCATCAACTGCTTGAGTTCAAATCCTGACCTCTCATTGGTGATGTGTTTGGAAGAAATTATTTCCATAAAGCTTGACCTTGACTCCTTTAAGAGGATAATTATAGAAAGCACTTACTTTGTTAATCACTTAGTACAGTGGCTAAAATTTGATAAGTGCTGTCAGAGTCAACTACTATTACTACAACATCTTATTTTAATTTCCTCATTGCCTTTTAATTAGTACACGTTTGCAATACGTAATGAGCACATCCATCATGGGCCATTTGTTTGTGCACATAGCACATCTCAGTTCTTTTTAATCCCTTTCCTCCTCCTTCCTCCACCCCCACCATTAGAAAATGGAACTGAGAAGGGAATAAGAGAAGGATATGCAGGGAGGGAAGGAAGGGAAAAGGGGATTTCAAGGGAAAAAAGGAAGTGAAGAAAAAAGTAGGAATAGAGCTTCTGTAAGTTTCTTTTTATTTGGATACCTATTTTCTTTTCATTGATATTGTATACTTAGATTTTTCCCCTTTTTCATTTTAAGCTGTGTAAGAGCTTGAGGGAGTATGTACTTTACTCTTTTCTTTTGTCAAACAAATACAAGAATGTAAGGAGAGGATCAAAGATTATTGTGTGTGGTGGGAGCCATTATAAAATGGATACTAGATTTTAGATATTTCCACTGGGAAAAGCTACATCCAGAGTCATAATATACAGGCATGGGTAGGTGGTGGGGAAAGGAATGAAAAAAGGGAATAAGATGTGTTATATACCTGTGCTGACTTATAACAAGAAATGCAAACATCATGAACTACACACATGTACATATTAACCATCTAAAAGAAGGGTCATAAAATACATGTAATTTAGCTATTTCTTAGTGTGTAAACAGTCTATCCTCTGATACAATCCATCTACTTTTTCAAGAGTCAAATCTAGGAGGTAAATACATCGTGAATGTCCAACCTCTTGACCTGTCCTGGGTGCACTGAGTGAAGGGGAACTGAGATACATATAAAATACATAACACAGTAATGTATGTAAGTAACCAATTATTCTTCTTATATTTTAACTCCTCCTTTTATAAAATAATGCAAGTCCAAGTTTAATAGTTAAAAAAGGTAACAGCATGGCTGTTTCATAACATTAAATGCTTGTCTACATAGGCGCACACACACGTGGCTAGTCCGAAATAGTCGTATCACTGGTCAGTGTTTTATGTGAAGTGGCACAACCACAGGCTTCTACCTGACTCACTGAGTTGGGGGGTGGCCACACACAGCCCCACTCATGTTTAGCCTTCCACTGTCCCCTCTGTGTCACCTTTGCTCTTCACTGCTATGCAGCTGAGCTATGAAAAATATTGTTAAAAGTCACACAGTGTCAAAAATTTAAGATCTTGTGAAGTCACATTATTACTCGTACAAAGCCACAGGAGGGTCATAGGGTGGGCACCCCTCCCCTACAGTATGGGCTGGCTAAGGACACAGTGGGCCATGAGAAGGGCGATTGAGTTAGAAAATGTGCCGTGACATGGATGGAGTGATGCTCTACATGGTGTCAAAGCAGTATGGAAACAGGGAGACTCGGGGGATCAGTAGGAGAGGCAGGCACTCAGTTAAGGCTGTGCTTGGAAAAAGAGCCATTTAAAAATTCAGTTACAGCCGGGCGTGGTGGCTCACGCCTGTAATCCCAGCACTCGGGAGTCAGAGACAGGAGGATTGCTGAGTTCAAGGCTTGCCTGGGCTACACAGTGAGCTCAGGGCCAGCCTGAACTACAAAGCAAGACCGTGTCTCCCCCCGCCAAAAAAAAAAATTTAGTTACATATTTTTTAGTACTAAGTAAAAACAAAAAGTTGATATTGATAGTGTAATGTGAGGTTTCAATGCACAAACACACTGTATAATAATATGCATTGATCTGCATTTTAAACTTGACTTGAAGGAGTTCTATGCTGTTTTATGGTGATACCATAACAAATTATCAGAGACTGGGTAGTTTAAAGGAAAAGGAATCTATTTTTTTCCCATAGCTCTGGAGGATGCCTTCTTTGTAAGGCTCTGAGGGACAGGCTGGTCTATGTCTCCCTCCCGCTCTCCAGGGCTGTCTGTGTTGGTAGCTGCATCTTTCTGATCTCACCTCCCTCTCAGCACTGTATTCTCTTCATGTCTTCTCTGTATCTCTGCATCAAATCTCTCTTTTTCCTTGTAAGCAGACCAGCTCCTCTAGTTAGGCCAACACTGACCCAGGGACACCTCATTTTGGCTTGATTGCAACCATAAACTCTTTGTTTCTGAGTAAAGTCACATTCACATGTGTGGGGATTTAGGACTGAAATGTGTATTTTGAGGGGAAACTAATCAGTCTTTTGCAAATTCTTTATATCCTATTGTTCTGTTTTGTGCTCCCAAGGCATGGTGCATTTTAAAGATATTTGCTGCTCACAAATAATTTTCACTAATAAAGGAACCTGTAAGGGGAATTTGGCAAAAATCAATTTAATCTGAAGGCTCACTGTACTACTGATTATTCATTGTCTAAATAAAATGTTTTTTAGAAAGTTTAAGTCTTACAAAGTCTTGTTAGCCTAAGAAGGATTGTTACTTTAAGAAAGATATTCAATATTTTTAAGTCCTCATCAGCACTTCAAATATAAATTTTTTTCTGGCATTAAAGTAGTCAAACAATTTTTCTGTTCCAAAGACTTAAAAAGTCTGCCAGCAAATTATAAATGGCTTGATTTCTCAGGAAAGCAAGTTCTGTATAATAGTGGAAGATGATAAAATTTTGAAGTGACATATCCAAGGTAATATTCTTTATGTAAATTTCAAAAAGAAACCAAAATGCATTTTCTTAATTTACAACAATAAGTAATAAGAATAAGCCCTGCACACCAACTATTTTCCAGCTGACTATGTGTGTTAACTGTTCAAAAAACTTAGAGAACAATTGCTAAGTTTTTGCAGATACAGTCATTCATTCTAAAGTTACTTGCTGGAGTTTGGCTGACTTAGGGGGACATTACTTATGTAGGTTAGAGACAAGTCACAAAGGTTGGCTCAGGCTTCCTTTCTGTGGAATGACAGTAAGACAATTGTACAGCAGTAAGACAGTGACACCTGTGGGACCTGTGAGACCTGGTGTTCCCACAGACCAGATGGGCCAAGGTCACAGGTCTTCCTAAGGTGCACAAGGTCCCAGGCAGGACAAAAAGTACACCAGGATGAAAACTTAAAGAGCAAACTTTGGCATGAGGACAGGAAGAGAAGTTTTTTCCAGATACGTGCTTCATTTTGCTTCCAGGCTACTAATTTCTAGAGTATTTCTGTCTTTGGTGGGTAAACAAGTCAAACTGCATCAATATTTTAGAGATTAAGCTTAACTATAGAAGAGTACAACTAATTGACAAATCAAAATGCATCAATATTTAGCTGTTAAACTTAACTACAGAGGAGTAAACCAATTGACATGTTTCTATATTTTCTTCTGACACCAAACTAATTCCTTTTTCCTTTTCCGAAGCCAAAGAACATGTTTTTGAAATGGTGTATTAATCCTGCAATTTTAGGTAGAATTACTTTACCTGTCTCATAGTTTTAGTGATTCCTAAGGAATGTATCTACTAATTTCAAAGAAGTCTTTTATACTCAACATCTGTATGAATACTGCAGGGTACAAAGCCGTATCAAGTTTTGCTCTAATCAATTCTATTTTTGATTTATTCGTCATGCTAAGGTAATAAAACCATCCCTAAATTTCACTGAAGTAATTTAAATTTTGTATGAGAGGATGCAACTTAAATGTGATATTTTCCTTCAGAAATGTGTCTGTGAAGAACATTAAAAATTCAGTCTCAATACATTGTCATCACCAAACATGTACTTTCTCTAAAGAGTTAAGGTCAAAATTCCCACCCACTTTGAATCCCATAATGTTCCTATATTGTTTTCAACGATTTTTTTCACATTAGCAGGAAAGCTAAAAAAAAACAGGTGAATATAAACCATCAGCTCTATTCACAATGTGAATTCTGAACTTAATTCTTTGGAGGAAGTGTAATATGTTTGGAGGTGACGATATATTCATCCAGTTAGAAATATAAACTCGCTCCAACACTGCTGAAGTTGTGTTTTCTACTAAACATTTAGCAAACAAATGTTTACTATCAACCCTTAAGTAATGGACTGCTCATAAATGTGCTGAACTGACCTAACTTGAGACAAAGGAACTGCATTTAACCAGAGACATAACTCAGGGCAGCACGACTGAAAATATTTCTAATGTCTCATCCTAACTTGGATTCTTAAATATAATGAATTTGATTTCTCCTTTTGTATCCTATATAAAGCAGTATTATCTGGGGCAGAATGTACTATATCTGAGACAAGTTAACTATCTAACTGATCTAACACCATCAAAGTCTATTGTTTTCCTGTCTTATTAGATTAGTCCCAACACCACAAAAGCATTCTATAATAAGGGATGAAGACAGAAGTATAGAACCCTTATAAAAAGGTTACTTTTCTGACTCTGAAGTAGAGTTTTTCAAAATTAAGTAAATCAAAAGGTTTCCTTATTAGAAAATGGAAATATATTTTTCTGAAAACATTAAATGTAATATTTTTGGTGAAGTCACATTCACAGACAAAAACACAAATATATACACCCTATCTATCTATCTATCTATCTATCTATCTATCTATCTATCTATCTATCTATCTATCATCTATCTATCTATCTATCATCTACCTATCTAATAGAGTGCCAAAAATACATGCACACTTCAGGCAAAGAAAAATAATATAATGTTTCTTCAACAGATGGTGTTGTCCGCATATAGGAGACATCTCAAGGTTTTATATATAGCAGAAAACTCATTACACTGCTGGTCCTAAGAGAAGAAATTGATAATGGATATGCTGCAATCTTAGTGACCAAGGTTACCCAAGCAGCAGTTCTCCATACTAATAAATGTCTGGAAGCCAACAGCTGGCACTTTGAGCACCTCTTGAAATTGCAGAGGTCAAAGGTAAATTGTATTAATCTCATGATATTTCAATATAAATTTGGCCTCAGAATATTCATATGAGTTTTTCTCTTCCTGAAGTGTGCATACATTTTTGGCGGACTCTATATATATCTCAGTTTTGAAGCTTTAGTCTTTCTCTGATTCTGGTCACAAATTGAGTTGGATGAGATTCAAATCACATTAAATGTTGTGGTTTAATGTTGATCTTATAGCGAAATTTGGTTTTGTTCTAGGCCAGTTCAGCTTGTGACCAGAATCATGTCAATAAATGAGTTCATGAGCCAAGATATGTATGTACATAAGTTCTTTATATGAAAAATGTAGCTATAAACTTTATATACATATACATATGTATATAATTATAATGTTAGTGAAACACAACTGGTCTTTACAAATAGGTTACTTTATGCCTAGATATTTTTGTGGTATCTGAAGATTTAACATATATGCAAAACAAATAAATCTCTAACATTTACAGACTGTATGCCACAAAGTCTTATAGTTGCTAACAGGGACTATCTTATAGTATTTTTTTTGTTTTGTTTCGTTTTGTTTTTGAGACAGGGTCTCGCTTTGTAGTTCAGCCTGGCCCTGAGCTCACTATGTAGTCCAGGCAAACCTGGAACTCAGCAATCCTCCTGTCTCTGCCTCCCAAGTGCTGGGATTACAGGCGTGAGCCACCACACCCAGCACTGTGGTATGTGGTATGTGGTATGTGGTATTGATTGCTGGTGGGCCTGAGTGTCCACACCCAGCATTGTATGTGGTTACTGGGGATTGAACTCAGGACCTTGCGCTTGCGAGGCAGGTGCTAGAACCACTGAGCTAACCCTCCGGCCCTCATAGTATTCTTGTCACATGGTTGACACAAGTACGCACACAGAAGAAAGAAAAAGGAAAAGGGTAATAAGTACATAAGGTGACATATGTTAATTAGCTTTTTCATGGGGACTATTTTATACTGTATAAATATATCAAGGCATCAAGTTTTGTGCCTTAAATACATGGAATTTTTTATTTGACAATAATACCATAACAAAGCTGAAAAATGCTAATCAAAAGAGAAGCTGACATGTATGCTCTCACTTTTCATTTTGAATTCAAGGATGATTTTTGATAGGTTCATATGTGGCAGGAAAGATTATGTAGAGACTGAGAAGAAAAAACCACTGGGAACCTCCTGCAAAAGCGATCCTTAGAAAAGTGAATAATATTAGGGGAAAACAGAAACACAGCTTATTAAAATCTTTAGAAGGGAAAGATATTATTTTAGAGAATAATCGCACTTTGTAAGAAAGATACAGAATAGAAGAAATATAATTTGAATCAACTGAGATGTGAAAAACCTTTAGCCAAATCTTTCAGACACAAAGTGACACTTTAATAATTTAAAAAAATATAAATGCGTAGGTATACTGAGATGTAGAATTTGTGTAAATTTTTAAAAATGCTTCCTGTGCCAATCGTTGATCTTTTCCATGAACACTGCACTACATATTGTGAATGGAAGAACCTAAAAAGTGTTTCAACATATCACAGAATAAACTCGCTACTCTAAGTAAGAAATTAGGAAATTAGCTCATCCAGACTATAAACACAACCTGCCTAACATTAGTTCGAGATACACTTACAGGTTTCCTATACTGACACGGACAGACTTAGCTGAATTCCTCTACAAACAGTTTTCCGTTAATGAAGGTAAATGAAAAGCACTCATCAAACTGGATTTACTATGTCTCCATCATTTATTTCTTCACTTAGCAAGCATGGACTTGAGATAAAGCAGAAACAAAAAGGAAAAGGGTTTTCTCTTATGGACTAGTTAAAAGGCAAAAATTCTTGTTTTTACTCACCCAAATTTGATTTATGGAGTTAGCACAGTAGGGCTGGTGGGTGATGGTACATGTTACACACTTGGAACACCAGGTCATTCACCCTGATCACAACACAGAGGTCTGTTACTGGCCAAATTAATCTTCTGAAAGCTTGTTCTTAAATGAGTAGTCTTTTTGAGAAAAAAACAAATACTTCATTCTAAGAAAACAAGTATATGTTCTCCTGGATTGTGTATTAATCCACTAATCATGTGATGTGACGTGCAAGACAACATGGTTGTGTCTCCATGGAACCTAATATCTGCAGAACAGAGGGACTTCAGAGAGAATGCAAAGACCGGCTTCCGGGAACCTTGTGTTCTGGAAGCAGAGGCTCAAAGCAGTACAAGAAAGCAGGAAGCAAGAGACCCGGGGCTGAAAACTGAGGGGAGGTGTTGGATGTTGCTGGTGTGGAGTACCTGGCAGGGAGGCAGCTCCTGAGGCCTTTCATGTTAGTAACGAGGGAGCTGTAAGCAGGTTCCCGTACTAACAGCTTTTTGTCATAAGTTTTGCTCATACCCCACAGCCACAAACTGAGGATTATCTTATATTGTCAGTTTCTTTTTAGTACCTAAGAATTATACCTAAGAATTAGTACTTAAGAATTATACATGCTTTCCTGAAAAATGTCTTCAAACTTCAGGATTTGTTTTGTTTTGTTTTGTTTTGTTCTGCTTTTTTTGAGACAGGGTCTCATTTTGTAGTTCAGGCTGACCCTGAAGTCACTATGTAGCCCAAGAAAGCCTGGAACTCAGTAATCCTCCTGACTCTGCCTCCCAAGTGCTGCGATTACAGGCATGAGCCACCATGCCCGGCACTGTGGTATGTGGTATTGATTGCTGGTGGGCGTGAGTCACCATGCCCAGCAATGTATATGGTTACCGGGATCAAACTGAGGACCTTGTGCTTGCAAGGCAGGCACTGAAACACTGAGCTAAATCTCCAGCCCTTCAAACCTCATCAGTTCTTAAGTGAAAGACATATTGTACACAACTTTGAGCTGATTGATAGAATCTACATTAATTGAAAACTGAAAATTTTACTGAGAAAACTGCATACATATATAATTAAAATAAACTACAAATTGGTACAGAGGATAAGACATTGTGGATGCATTTTGTCTAGTTTCTCCCATGCTGTTATTTTCCACAATTATAGTATTATATTACATCAGAGCACTGCTATTGATGGATCATGGATCTTATGCATAATGCCCCAGTTTTATTTGTGGTTGTGCAGGTATGTCTGTGTAAATTCTATATAATTTTTGCCACTTGTGCAAGTTTTTGTTTGTACCACTTTCTTTAATGCAAGTTTATGTTACTATTATCTGAAAATGCACTTTCCTTGTCCCCATACTTCCAAATCCATCCCTACCCTCTTCAAACGAATAATATGGGGTCAATTTATAAAATTATCACTTCACAGGTATTAAATAAAGGGAACCATCTAGTATCTAGCCTTTCCTCCACTTAGTATAATTTGTTTGAGATTTATTCAGGTTAATTATGTACTAATAGTTCTTTTTATGTTGCTGACATTTCTTTTGTGGTACCAGTGTACCACTGTTTGTTGAAGGACATCTGGGTCATTTGCTGTTTTTGACTCTTATAAATTAAGTTGCTATGACTAGTTATTTGCAGTCTGTGTGTTTGTGCATGTGTAGATGTGTGCATATGTTTCTGAACATAAGTTGTTTTTTTTTTCCTGGAAAAATGCCCAACAGTTGGCTGGTATGGAAATTGCAGGTTTACTTTTATAAGACACTGAAATATGATTTTTCATTGTTGATCATATTTTACATTCTTAACAACTGCATAAGAAA
This sequence comes from Thryonomys swinderianus, assembly GCA_004025085.1. NCBI lineage: Eukaryota > Metazoa > Chordata > Mammalia > Rodentia > Thryonomyidae > Thryonomys > Thryonomys swinderianus. Next base: position 11,048 of record PVIC010003568.1, on the reverse strand, counting down.
GGTCTAGTTTCCATCCTCACAAATGATGGAGAGATCTATTTCATGGTGATGATCTATTTTTTAAAAAATTAGCTATGTTGGGGGCTGGAGATTTAGCTCAGTGGTTCCAGTGCCTGCCTTGCAAACGCAAGGCCCTGAGTTCGAGACCCAGTAACCACATATAATGCTGGGCGTGGAGAATCGCGCCCACCAGCAATCAGTACCACATACCACAGTGCCGGGTGTGGTGGCTCATGCCTGTAATCCCAGCACTCAGGAGGCAGAGACAGGAGGATTGCTGAGTTTGAGGCTTGCCTGAGCTACATAGCGAGCTCAGGGCCAGCCTGAACTACAAAGCAAGACCCTGTCTCAAAAAAAAAAAAAAAATTAGCTATGTTGATAAGTGGACCATTACACATTTCACTGTGATTTTAATTTGTATTTTCTGGTAAGTAGTTGGCTTTAAGAAGTTGAATATACACATGTACAAATTTATTTATGCATAGTTCTCATGTAAACAGGTAAATTATATCTTGCGTGTCTTTGTTCATGTCGCTTTCTCATCTTCCCTCTTTCCATTTTTTCTCCATCAATCTTTTCCATGTATCTTATCTTCGTGTCCTACGACTTGGGTAACACCTGGTCAGCCTATTGTTGCTGGGAGTTGTTTTGCATGAAGAATTAAAATTAATACCAATTGAATTATTGTATCATATCTCCTCAGGCTTGTTACACCTCATGTGCTCATAGGTGGGGCTTTCTGGAGGCCGCTGGATCATGGGGATGTGATACTCATCACCGTTAAGTTCTCTGCTACATGGGATGTTGGGAGGTAAAGCCTCATGGGAGGTGGGGCCGCTGGGTTTGGTCTGGAAGGTTACATCACTGTCCTTTCCCCCTGATCTCGCTCTGCTCCCTGGCTGCCGTGTCTCGGCAAGGCCCCTCTGCCAGGACCTTCTGCCCTCTGCCACGCCACCCTGCTCCTGCTCTGCGGACAGCCTAGTACGAACTGAAAGTTCTTCAAACTGTGACCTCAAATAACCCTTTCTTCCTTAGAGTTATGGAGTCAGGAATTGTGTCTCAGTGACAAGGAAAGAACTAAAACAAGGCTATGTTTTTATTTGTTCTACTATTTTCTTAATTGATATCCACTTCCAATTTTTAAAAAAATGTTATCTTTATTGGTACGTTGAGTTAATATACTTAACAAAACTATACCCTCAAGTATGGTAATCCATGTTTATGTGGGATATGGTCCCAAAAAAGGTTAATGAATCAAAAATATGTATATTTTACGATTGAAAAGTTCATTTAAACAATTCTCATTACTTCTAGTAATTTTTAATTTTTATTGAAAATAAGTATAAGGACTCCTTTTTTAAACATCTGATTTTTTTGAGGTAAGAATTGATTTAGATTTGAGATTTGCCTTTTAAGTAACTTTTAAATGAATAATATAGTAAGTGATCAGAAATAGGATGCAGTAGCTCATGCGGTAGTTCTCTTTTATTTTAAATTTTTGATGGATCCATAATAATTGTACATACTTATAAAATATGATGCAACATTTTTATCTATATATACATTGTGTAATACAGGAATCTTCTGTTTTCCACTGCAGGTGTGCCAATTTGAATTTGATGATTTTAATTTGTATTCTTAGTAGCACTTTTCTGTCTCTTTTTCTTCTTCTTTTAGTTTTTTGAGACAGGGTCTTGCTTTGTAGTTCAGGGTGGCCCTGAGCTCACTAAGTAGCCCAGGCAAGCCTTGGACTCACAGCAATCTTCTTTCCTTTATTTTCCCGACTGCTGTGATTACAAGCATGAGCCACCACACCCAGTACTGTGGTATATGGTACTGGGGGTCAAACTTGGGACCTCGTGCTTGCCAGGCAGATAGATTAACCACTGAGCTAAATCCCCAACCCATTTTCTCTCTTTTTTTAAAAAATAGTATCTATTGCAAGGTATGTGTGGTACTTACTGTTCACTGCAGTTTTAATTCACATTTCCATGATAATTATGTACATTTAGTACCTTTTCATACATCTCCTGGGTCTTGGATTTTTTTTTTAAGTTGCTTATTTTTTAAAGTGGAGTTATTTGTTTTGTCTTTGAGATAATCGTACATGCATTCCTTATTTTGGAGATTGTCTTTTTATATCTACAGATTCTGCATCAAAAAATTCAACCAACCAAAAATAAAAGTGTTTAGAAAAAAATTAGCTGTTGCGTATTGAAAACAGATTTTTTTCCCATCATTATCCTACAAACACTATAATCGAGTAAGTACACAGCATTTATACTGGGTTGGATACTATACATCATCTCAAAAAGATGTGAAGTGTACAAGAGGATGTGTGCAGGTAATATGCAAACACCAGGCCGCTGGATACCACAAATATGAGCTTCTGTGGTGCTGGTTGTCTGTGTGCACCCCGAAATCAACCCCCTGTGGATACTGAGGGACAATAGCATAGTTAAGGCATCCTCCTAGCCGTGAAGAAATTCCTACTTTACTATTACATTTTCCTACCCAAGAAATGACACATTTTATGTGTTTAAAGAAAATTAGTTGCCTTTATATAGTACTTCTCTTGTTAAATTCTCTCCTGAATATCTTCAGCTTTTGCTCTTATAGGATTTTGCTAATTTTTAAAGTTGAAATTAAGTGTGTTTAAGTTGCAGAAAATATGAGTTTTTACTGTTCTAGTTTCATACATTAAATTGGAGCAAATTCCTTTTATGAGTTTAATCATTTCAAATATTATAAATATTACTAGTTTTCAAGTACAATTCAGGTATGAAAAATTCTGATCTTAACGTTTCCTACAGTGAGGGATTTTTAATCATCTTTTCCATCTTCAGTCCAAGACAAAGGTAAGTGCAGGGCAAACACTCAGTACTTACTAAGTATTAATTAAATGGACAAATACCATGATGTTGGGCAGGATACCAATATTAAAATAAAAAGAACAAAGCAAAACGCCAAGTGTGCAATACGCGTTGGGTAAATAGACCCTAATGCGGTTTTGGAAGAGGCCTGGGCCTGACCCCCCACCCTTCTCGGGGGATGTGCCCATCGGCATCGCTTCTTTTTCTCTGGACACAGAATTTCTCTATGGAGCCAAGAACGGAGAGAGCACGCTGTGACCGAGCTAACTGCCTGCCTTGCTACGAGGTGAGGATCCTGGGCTCCTATCTGCCCTTTGTTACATGTGTGCTGCCTGCTCAGAGTGCTGGGCGGCAAGTCCTGGCTGGGATTTGTGGCTGTGACACCAAGTCACAGCATGTGTTGAGATCCATCTGGGCTAAATCCACCACCTTTCCTTTACCTGGGGAGAAAGGAAACAAGAACATACTGTTTCCTTATCTTTCTTTTTCTTATCTAGGAGCATTTTGTCATCAGCTGAACTTCACGAATGTGTAACAGAGGAAAAACATCAATGTACCTCTGGTACAGATCTTGCATCTACTACATTAAATTTGCTTCTAAATATTTTAATATTTTTGATGTTATCATAGGTGAGATTTTTTAGTTACAAGTTTTAACTAATATATACATATATATATATATATATATTTTTTTTTTTTTTTTTTTGAGACAGGGTCTTGCTTTGTAGTTCAGGCTGGCCCTGAGCTCACTATGTAGCCCAGGCAAGTCTCGAACTCAGCAATCCTCCTGCCTCTACCTCCTGAGTGCTGGGGTTACAGGTGTGAGCCACCAAGCCCAGCCAACTAATATATCTTAACAGAAATTGTACACCCTCCATACTCAGATTACAAATGTATCTTATCAGAAATTGTGTATGCATAATAAAATTTATTAAACATATTATGTTGGACCATATTGACTTGCAGCATACTCTATACCCCATACATAGATATGTTTATTTGAATCCTTTATTTGTAAACTTAAAAGATTTTAGATCTGATGTCATTTCTGCACATGAAGTAATTTCTTATTTTTGATTTTTTATTTTTTTCACATGTCATTGTATTGGATGTGCCATAATTTATTTCCCTGGCACCTACTCATAAAGTCTTCCTGTGGAAAAATTTTAAAAGTTGTGCATAAGGGTTTCTTGTGTGGTATTTGTTACATGTATGCATTGTGTAATGTTTAAATGAGGGTAAACATATTTACCTCTTCAAGCATCAATTATGGTTAAACAAATAACCTTTAGTTTTCTTGACCTGTGCAGTACATAATTGTTATTTATAGTCATCCTAATGTGCAAAAATAGTTCAGTGCAACTTCTAACTATAGCTTAGTACCCACCAATCAGTACTTCCTAAACCCTTCCTACCTGCCTCCTCTTTCCTGCTTCTGACAACTGTCATTCTAGTCTTAATTCACAGAAGATCAGCTTTTTTGGAGACTCAGACGTGAGAAAGATCTTGTGGTTTTTGCCTGTGCTTGGCTTATTTAATTCAATATAATAATCTCCAGTTCATTTTAGAGCTTTCATTATTTTATGACTGATCAGGACTCATACATATATTGCACATATATTAGACTATATTATATATTTGTTATTTATATAGTTATGTGTTTATATAATTATATATTATATATAATGTACATATTATACTATATATGGTATACATGTATGCATATATGTATATACATATATATATGTGTATATATGTATATATATGGTATACACATATATACCATATATAATATTTTCTTTACCCTATGTGACGGTCACTTAGGTTGTTCCCGTTTCTTGGATTGTGAGCAGAGCTGTGGTGAGAGTGGGAATCTGAATGTCTTCCTCACACTGATCTCACTTTCCCCATACATATACCCAGTAGTGGAAGGGCTGAATCATATGAGAGCTCTCCTTCCAGGTCTTGAGCTACTTTTATAATGTTTCCCATAATGACTGTAGGATTTTAACTTCCTTCGCATAGAGTAAACTTTCTCCATTTATTCATCAGCACTTTTTTTTTTTTGGCCTTTTTATGACAAACATTCTTACTGGGCAAGCTCATATTTTATTAAAGTTTGATTTGCTCTTCCTCAGTGATTGGTGAGATTTAGTATTTTTTCATGAACCTGTGCACTTATGCATCTTTTTGAGAAATCTCTATTTTGGTCAATTACCCATATATTAATACATTTATTTTTATTGGTGCTTTAGAGTTCTTTAGATTTTATGGATATCAATCCTTTGTCTGATATATAGTTTCCAAATATTTTCTCCCCATGCATAAGTTTTTTTCTTTATCCCATTGATTGTTTCCTGTGCTATGTAGAAGCTTTCTAGCCTGATGTATGCACATTTGTATCTTTTTGCTTTTTTCTTCTTCTTGGGGCCTTGCCTTCCCCATCCTACCCATTCCTTGCAATTCTTTTTTTTTTTTTTTTTTTTTTTTTTTTTTTTTGAGGCAGGGTCTCGCTTTTGTAGTTCAAGCTAATGCTGAGCTCACTGTGTAGCCCAGGCAAGCCTCGAACTCAGCAATCCTCCTGCCTCTGCCTCCCAAGTGCTGGGATTACAGGCGTGAGCCACCACGCCCGGCTCCTTGCAATTCTTATCTATTCCAGTGTCCTCAAGCATTTTCTTGAGGGTTCTTTTGGTAGTTTAAAAGTTTCATATTTAAAAGTTTTATATTTAAGACTCTAGTCCATGTTGAGATAGTCTCTATACTTGCTGAGAAAAAGAGATCTGGTTTCAATCTTCTGCCTGCAAATTTTCAATTCTCCCAACACCATTTATTAGAAAGACTGACCTCTATTGAATATGTATACTTATGACCTTTAAAAAATTAATTGCCTGTAGATGTGTAAGTTTACTTCAAGACTCTCAGTTCTGTTCCACTGTTCTCTGTGGCTCTACTTTCTTGTTACTACAGCTTTACTCTATGATCTAGAGTTTAGCCTCAAAATGCTTTCTACTTTATTCTTTTTGCTCAAGATTTCTTCAAGGGTTTTCCTCTCTAAATACAGAGACAATTTCTTCCATTTCTATGAATAATGCCATTGGAATTATGACAGGGATTGTATTGAATCTATAAATTGCTTTGGATAGTATGGCTATTTTAACAATCATTTTGTACTTCATGAATACTGATATATTTTCACTTTTTGTATATGTTCTCAATTGCTTTCATCAGTGTCTTGTAATTTTCATCATAGAGATTTTTCAACCCTTCTGTTAAATTTAATCCTAGGTACTTTATTTTTTCATAGCTGTTTTAAATCAAATTTCTCTCTTGATTTCCATTTCAGATAACTGGGTACTTGCATAGCACACAACACCACTAATGATGTTTTTTATATAACTTTTGTATTATGCAACTTTGCTAAACTCATTTATTAGTTGTAATGTTTTATTTTTTTCTTAGAGCCTTTGAGATTTTCTCTGTGCAACACCACATAATCGGCAAACAGATACAATTTAACTTCCTCTTTTCCATCTTGGGTGACCCTATTTTTTCTACTTGCTTGATCACTGTGGGTAAAACTTCCATGAAAGTTGTAAAATGGGCATCTCTACGTATTCCAGATAATAGAGAGAAAATTTCCAGTTTTCTACAATTCACTGTAATGTCCTCTCTTGTCTTGTTATAAATAGTCTACATTAGGTTGAGGAATATCCTTTTATACTTTATTTGTTTAGGGTTTTTAACTATAAAAGATGTTGAATTTCATCTAGGGACTTTATTGTATTTATTAAGATGATCATATGGTTTTTATTCTTCATTCTCTTAATGTGGTATATCATATTTATTGGTTTATATATTTTGAACCATCCTTATATTTCTGGGATGAATTCCAATTGAAAATGATGAATATAAATTATAGTATGTTGTTGGGTTTGCTTTAGAGACTGTTTGAGGATTTTTGTTTATTAGACTTTTGTGTGTGTGTGTGTTTGCTTTTGTTTTTGTCCTTAATGTCAGACAGATGCTGGGCATGTGGAATTTTGGAGAATTATATTCCTTTAAATTTCTTGGAATAATTTAAGAAAAATTGGCACTAGTATTTCTTTAAATAGAAGAACCCAACTATGAAATCATTTGTTCTAGGCTTTCCTCTGATGGAACAGTTTTAAATACTGATTTAATCTCTCTTTTTTTTTTTTTTTGAGACAGGGTCTTGCTTTGTAATTCAGGCTGGCCCTGAGCTCACTATGGTGCCCAGGCAAGCCTCGAACTCAGCAATCCTCCTGTCTCTGCCTCCCGAGTGCTGGGATGACAGGCGTGAGCCACCACGCCCGGCATTGTGGTATGTGGTGTTGATTGTTGGTGGGCGTGTCTCCACGCCCAGCATTATATGTGGTTACTGGGTATCGAACTCAGGACCTTGCGCTTGCGAGGCAGGCACTGGAACCACTGAGCTAACCCTCCGGCCCCTGATTTAATCTCTTTAATCCTTGCTGATCTGTTCATATGTTTTTATTTTTTAGTGATTTAATCTTGCTAAAGTATATGCTTCCAGGAATTTGTCCATTTTCTATCAAATTTGTTGGCAGAGAGTTGTTCATAATTATCCCTAATAATCCTTTTGCTTCCATGGTGGCAACTGTAATGTCTCCTTTTTCTTCTGTCATTTTGAGTCTCCTCTTTCTTAGTCTAGCAAAGGGTTTGTCTATTTTATCTTTTCAAAGAGCAAGCCTCTGATTACTTGATAATGTTGACATTGATCATTGTCTGAGGCAGAGCTTGTCAGTTTTTTTCACAGTAATTACTCTCTTGCACCCTATTCCCTTTCTACACTACTCTCTTCAGAAAGATATCCCTGTGAACAGCTCTTAAGGACTGGAGAGTGAGCACACACTAACTCACTGAGACAACAATGTTTGTAAAAATTATTTCACTGTCTTCAGTATGGGATATTTATCTGTCTGCTCTCACATATTTATTTGAGCATTTGTGTCAGTATTGGCTTATACATTCTTCATAACTTGGATTATTATCCAATACATTTAATTTTTCAGTTAATTTTTCTAGTGGCTTCCAACAACTTTGACCTGTGGGGATTTCTATGTCTCTTTGATATACTCTAATTTTAAAAAAAAAGTATTTTCTTACTTTGTGGAGCTGCTACATGCTCTGAGTTTATTCAGATATTTACTGCCCCAGTCCTAGAATCAGTCCTTTCTCCAAGAAGCCCTGATTCCTATTATTAGAAACAAAGATCTGCATGCTAGGAGTACTTTGGAATTTTATTTTAAGATTCTAAATCCTTATGAATCTCCTATAAATTTTAAAATGCACGTTTCTACTGATTCAGGAAGGAGTATGTTCTGTTTATCCTGGACTCTACGTGAAGACGCACTGCTGAGGCCACAGTGCCAGGCCTGGAGGTGCTGGCTGCCTCGGGTCTGGTAACAACCTCTCCTTTTGGGGCTCCCCGTGAATAGTTCAGTAACATTCCTGAAGACAAGAATATCGAACAGCAGGTTCACAGGTACCGTTCAATCTGATGTATGAGAATGAGAGCCTCTGAACTTATGTAAAAATATCAATACACTAAGAGAAGAGTATTTCTAATCCAGGCAATTGGGATGATGGGAGCACAACAGTATATGTGATGGTAAATAATACATCTTCTTTATAACCACTTTAAGTATCAGAATGGAAATAACAATACTATTTTCATCTGGCCCACTGGTATATGTCCATAAAGAAGATAACAGTTAAGTGGTACAAAACTGTCATGAAGCAACAAGAAATTAGATACATATATATGGTGCACACATATATGGTTCATATGTATATATATATATATGTATCATGTATATTCTCAATCTTCTAGAATGTAAAAATATGAAAAGGATAAGTATCATATGCTTTATAATATTCAGAGGATTAGCTTTTTAAAAATAAGAAGTTAAATGAAGAATGGATTATAAAAATTTAAATCAGATAACCTAACTATAGAAATATATAAATTTAGATTCATCAATGTTTATATTTTAATCTCACTAAAAATCAAGTGATACAGTTCATATGCTAATTACAAAGCTGTGAAACAGACATGTTTTTTCAAAGAAAATCTAAATAAAATTTTCACTTAAATAAATATAATTATTCTTTTCGGAAACATCTGACAAGCCTGACTAAAACATCTACAACATTTGCTTAGAATAATTCAAAAAATGGAAAACAGAAATGAAAAATTAGGAAAACAAATATTTGCTTTGTCTTTTTCTAGAGAAAATTTTTGCTGCTGTTACTAAATTTAATATGAGATTAATATTATATATTTGAGAGTTCAGGGGAAAATGAAGTGCTCAGTTTTAAGACATTGAGTCAGAAGACAGAAATACTTTTGGGTAATAATACATTTTAGCCAGAAAGTTAAGAAGAGTTTTCTTACAAAAGAAGGGCTTATTTTACCAATAGAGAGATTTGTGTGCAACTCTGAAAAGTTCATTCAAATGACAAAATGAAATCAGGTGGCAGGGAAGGAAAATAGGCCCAGAAGACTGAGTGACCAAAGCATTCAGCAAAAGAGGAAGATTTTGATGAACTCCAGATCAAATAAGCAAAGTAAAGTAAGTGAAGAAATGTGAGGAATTTTATTTAGGAGAGAGTGAAATAATCAGTTTAAGGATATTATAACCTGGTATTAATTATACAAATGAAATTTAACTACAATACCATAAGCTTTATTCTCCCTTTAAAAAAAACTAAAGCTTTTTCTAAACACTTCACTACTGTTTTAAATTCACATATCTCAAGTTCTTTGAATTTTTTGATCAACCCAGTATAAAAGGAACAGACCATTTCTGGAGCCAAGTTGTTAAAAAGCAATAGGTCAGTGAATACAATGTATAGCACAAGGATTCCAACATGGAAAAATACTGAAGTTTAAACCACAAACTGCTTGTGCCTCAATAATGTCAGAGTGGTTTATGAACTGGTATAGAAAAATTCAATCTGAAATGTATTTACTTGTAGCACTGAGAAACCATGAAAGCAACAGACTGCTCGAAATTCTGTTTTGAAAAGCCTTGGGAGTTAAGCTGTTCTTGGCCACGTTTTAGACAGTACCATTATTATTGCCTTACCAAATGCCTACAGCTAGCTACCCACAGCAAAAACCAGAGCACAAGTGGTTTGTTCACTCTAACCATGTTTCCCAGGGGTTGTTTACTTAATTCTTAAAGCTTGAACAGAAACCTGGGGAGTCCTGAGACCATCTTACTACAAAATCCAGACACAGGCGCATAACATCAAACCCCCAAACGTTCAAAGAAATCAGTATGTTGAACTTTTCCTGCAGTCTTCTGTAATATTGCTCATTACAGTAAGCATTCTTTCTGGACATGTACCTTCATCTGTTAGACTCAATGTCTCAGAGCGACTGGTTTTCCTTGAGCTGTAGAAGGTGCTATAATTGCTTACCTGACTCACAGGCAAATGTCTTGGACGTTTCATCATGAAAGATAATTGCCACTGCATGCTTCTTTGTCTCTCGAGGCAGTCTTGTTATATTTTTGATGTTGTGCAGTTCAGTTACCTTGAAAGAAAAAAGTATTTTTAACTCAGCATACAGTATATATTTTACATTATAGTTCTAAAGAATAATTACAGTATCACTACCTTAAATCACTGCAATAGACAATTGTATTAATGTTTAATTAAATGTCAAATATAATACAATGAAATAGTTTAAGTATCTTCCTTTTTGACCTTGATTCTAGATACAGGTCATATCGTTTACTGTATTTTGAAGTAGTCTAAATATATATCAGCTCCAGGGACTCTATGCTTTATTAAAATGTATCCCCAGAAAACAGGAGCAATTATGATATAAAGAGGACTATTGCTTGGTATCTGTTGAATATGGCCTGGATTTAGGACGTCTCCCAGCTCACACCTATCATGGGAGCAAGTTCTGACAGGACAACAGCCCGGAGGAATAGACACCTATCTACTGCTAATGTTGACCTAAAATTTTAAGTAATTTAACATAAACAATGTTCTGCACAGTGCTTTTTCATATCAAGGTCAACCCATGAGTCACAGACACAAATTTTAAAATCTTCATTCACATGGAAATTGATGTACAGTTAATAAACTTGGTCTTAAGATTGTGATAAAAGTTCT